>CATIWR010532113.1:0-45552 GCA_949677035.1 Omphalea diandra
ACAAGAAGATGGACCAATAGGTCCCAAATCATATGTCAAATGAATTACAGGAAGATGGACCAATAGGTCCCAAATCATATGTTACATGAATCACATGAATATCCCAGGAGCAATGTTTGCCTTGCTCAGTCACGACAAAAAGAAAGCTACTTGATCTAGGCCTTTATCACTATTAAATGTTGATTCATGTCTCGTAACTCCTGGTTCACTGCAAATGCATAAGGTTAGGATGGATAGGATGCAAAACATACATAAACACAATCATAAGCATGCATAAAAAATTTGTACTTTATTCTTATTTTTATTACTAATTTGGACCTCCTGAGTCTGTTGTGTCACCATTCTCTTCAAGGTAGCAATTAAGTTGATTAGTGCCTCAGCCTGTGCATAGGGAATTTGTAAAGAAAGTATCATCTTAATAACACATGGCCAAGCATAAGTAACATACACAAAAGTACATGGGGAAGAAAGATACTTACATGGGCAGTATCAATAGGCTCGAATGTGTAGCTGATCGAGTGATGTCTAGGGTCATCATTGACTTAGTTAGGGACATTGTGTATGACACAACCATGCTTTCAGGGAAGGGAATGAGCTCTTATACAACCACAGACTTTAGCTCCTTTACTTTAAAAGTATCTGCCAGTTTAGAGGCTCGTACAATAAAAGCAAGCTTCGAAGGCCTCTGCTCATAGTGGAACATCATCCTTCATGCCCCCAAAAATAAAACCCTTCCCTCATGTTCCTTATGCTATGGGAAAGTACATATCATCACCTTAATTGTAGGGATCACCTTGAGAAGTGCCCCAACCATCCAACCCCTATGGGTAATGCTGCTTATGATTAGCTTATCACTAGGTATGAACCTTAAGGAGTGTTAAAACTCCTTTCCTTTTTAGTCTACCACCCAAAACATGTTGAAAGGTAGATGTTGAGGCATTGGTGAAACATCTAGGCCCTCACACCATAAAAAAGACTCACTTTTTAAGGTACTACTCTTATAGCGAGGGTCCTGCCAATAAGTCCCACTTATAGGAATGGCCCTCCACCTCTATCACCTTCATTTGCCATGCATCGATAGGCCCCTCTAGTCCAAACACAACTATAAAAGGGTAAAAAACCATAATACATCATTGTAAGCATAAAACTAAGAGTAAAAAATAAACATAAAAAAAAACTAATAGTCAATTATTTTTGCAAGATAAAAATATTTAATCTAAATGTAATAGAGTTCAAGAGATTGTGCCTGAACTTGATCAAGGACTCTCAATGGTTGGCAAAGCCCCACCTCATGAACCATGGTTAGCAACTATCCTTACCTGACAGAGGGTTGCCACCTATAAGCAACTTGAGCTCTATAACCAAATCTTATAAAAAAACACAACATTAGTCTGAAGATGACTAAAAGGTAAATAAATAAACAAAATAAAAAGACTTGAAAAGTTACTTATGTTGAGCACACGCCAAGCACTACTCATTTATGATAGTCCTTGGCTATACTAGTCCAAGAAGTGGTATAGGTATACTAGCACGACAGACCTCCAATCAAGGTGGTGCCTAAGCACAATGTCCTAAATCCCAGGCAATTGATAAATCTTTACCATGTTTGAGGGGTTTACGGTAGTGTCCTCGACAAACTGTAAAATAGGAATCAATGGGCTATTCATTCGACCACTTTATGTGAGCTATTGTTAGTAGCAACTAGAGTGACCATATTTAAATAAGATCAATTAAACCAAAAAATCCCCTTTGTTTATGGGACACAATTGATGAGATGATGAACCTAGTCTCACTATAGCATTGGGTAATGTATGCCACTATCAGTAGAGAGGGGGATCCCAAAGAAATAGATCCCTATCAAATATGTGAAGTTCAGAACGTGATCATCACATTTTTTTATCAATGATAAGTGGAAGGTATCGGTAGTGTTCATCCACCTCTTGACTAACACTTGCATCATGGTCGAGTCACCCTATGAAGCCCTATTTGGTAGCATTTTGAGGAATGGCACAAGACCGGTCTTCTTTAGATGAGTGGCAACTCGGAGATATAACTCCCTAAACTAAACCCTGGTTGGGAAAATAGCTCCACCTACCTTATTGAAAGAGACGTCACCCTGCAAGTGATAAGAGATCAAATTTTAGATTCTTACATAAAGAACAAACAAAATAAGCATAAAAAAAAAAATAAGAGAAGGACTAAAGCAGTAAGAAAGTTGCAAACAAAAATGTAAATTGAGAGATAATGATTAAGTAAACCAATGCAAGATAGCATAAATTCGATTAATAATCTTAGGCATGAAAAATATGCAATTTCCTAAATAAAAATAATATTTCACATTTTTTTTATGCAGATATTTTATAGAGTTTGATAAAATTAGAAAGTGAAAAATAACTTGTGAAAATTTGTGGAAAATTATAAAAATTAATTTTCCTTGAAAAAGTTAATGAAATCTTAAACTCTGTTAAGTAATTATGTGTATGGGATTCACAAGGCTAGCACACTCCAATTCCAAATCAGTAAAAAATTTGCAAAATGATAAATTAGATTAATAAATAAATTATTCTAAGTCACAAGTTTGTCTTTTGATTTCTTATGACTTATCTTATAAATTAATTTCAATAATTTTTATATAGATTTATAGAAGTCAACACAAGCATGCAAATCAAGACAATTAATTAGTTGGCAGGCAGTGAAATAGAAATCTTAAAATTTAAAGGGCAAGTGTCCTATGTCTAGTTCTTAATATTTTAAAGCTAACTTAGTGTTCACAAGCAAAAGGTAATTTAGGGATGGTTCTTGAAATTTATAGTGCAAAAAGAAAGAAAATTAAATGAAATTTGAAATATGAAAGGGGAACCTACTATGCCAGAGGCCGAGCCCGCTAAGTGGTAGTACAGATCGTGCATCATTAAACCCTTATGATACATCTCAAAACCCTTCGACATAATCTTTGATTCGCTTGTGCTAAAGGATGAACTCTAGTGATGCCCCAGACATCCTTCATTTGTCCGAATGCATCATAAATGACTACATCACCCACAATGAAGTTAAAGATAGTGTCAAACACCACAACATCTAAGTTGGCCATCGTAGAAATTCGAGGGCAAATGCAACCTAGAGAGAATCTAAGTTCAAAAAAAAATTTAGTGAAAAAGAAGAGAGAAGTAGAGGAGAAGCACAAATGAGCTTTAAGGTCAGCTAAACAGATAACTAATGCCTCTCTGTGTAATGCAAATTGGTTACAACACCGCGTTTACGTATGTCTCTTATTAAGTTGGTTACACAAACAAGTTATATGTCTATACAGACTACTAAAGATTTGCAGATGAAGAAAAAGGAAAGAAGGAAAACTCTTAGGCAAAAATGACCAAACTAACCTTTAACACTACCAAAGCTTAAAGAAGCAGCTTTAACCTCTAGATTGACTATCAAGTTGCTAAATTGTCCTAAAATGCTAAAATGAATCCTCTTAAGATGTTAGAGGGATCTCTAAAGCAAAATCCATATTTTAAGGACTATTCTAGTTTAAGAAAGGGATGCTCAGTAGTGTTAAATCCAAAACCATTACTCTAAAATGGTCATAAGGTTGCAATGATAATAAGTCATTCCAAAGAAAGCCATAAGGTTTGCTATGATACATGATAACACCTTTACATGCTTGAAGGGCGAGTATAATTTAAAATTATTTCCAAAGGACATCCTTAAGCCAAAATCTCGTACCAAAAAGGTTGGGACATCTTAAATAAATTCAAGAACAATAACAGCCATAAGAAAGTTGTTGGGACACCAGTACTTGTTAGAAATTTGTTAAAAGCATATGGAGCACACTAGTACCTACTAAAAAGCTGCCAAGATAAATGTAGTACTTGTTAAATAGTTGTTACGACTCTTAATAGCTATTAGAAAGATGTTAGGACACCAATACTTGCTAGAAAGCTATTAGAAGCATATGAAAACACACAAGTACCTATTAGAGAGCCAGTAGAATAAGCTTTAGTACCTACTCGAGGAGTTGTTAAAAAATTGTATCCTTTGGTACCCTATCTAATGTTTATATTCCTACAATGCTTTGTTGAGCCTTGTTCATATAGTTATTTCTCAAATGTCATTTTTCAAGCCCTATGAAGTAGGGGCGAATTGTGAGCATCAAGTTTTAAGCCTTAGGATGCAAGCCCGATGATGAAAACTATTGGAGTTATTCTCAAAGATGTAAGGGAAGAAAAATAAAGGTCTTTAGAAGCCTTTGTTCAAGCCTTATACCAAGCCTAAGTCCACTAATCCAAAAGCCCATTTCTTCTAGCCATTATTTAAATGGCTATCTAACCACCTCACTAGGTTATACAACCATGTACTTGGCTGCATAACTAAGTAATAAATCCTAACTAGTAGAACCTTTTTCCTTATAAACCCTTAGAGGCTTTACAACTAACATTGTAGGTTGTACAATAGAACTCTTGGTTGTATAAACCATTATGAAACCCTAATTATGGAAGTTTCATGGCCCTTGTTTATTATAGGTCATGAGTGAAGTGCAAATAAAGGTACTCCAGCTCTAGTACACCTTTCTCCCTCTATAAATACACCTCATGTAGAGAAAGAGGGACAAAGGCTTGAAAACTTATTAAAATTGCTACTCAAACACCCTAAATACATAATAACCAAACATTTATTCCATCAAACTAAAGATCCAAGGTATCTCCCAAGGTTTTTGAGACTTTGTTTTGCATATTCCTTAGCATTTGGAGGACAATTTATAAACCTAATGCCTTTAAAGGAAAGGCATAAATAGAAGAGCATCTAGAACCTGAGCATGCTTCCCTTCTTCTCTCTTTTTTTTTTATTCTTGTAAAATCTCAGCCTTAGTAGCATGCTTTTTAGGGTTTGTGCATACCATTAAGTAGGTTGTATAACCCATTTTAAATATAGAGCAACACTATTTTTTTCATCTTTCACTCAATTTTTTTTTTTTTTTTTTTAAGGTTCTAATAGGTTTCTTTGAGAGCTCCAACTACTAAATAAGGGTAGGTTTTGTACTTATGACCCCTATTATTCCATTTAGTAGAGTAAGGATCAATAGGGAAGGGTTTTATAACTTATGACTTAATGGTTTAAAGTCATTTTCTTTATGTTCTTCATTTTTCATCTTTTTGTATGTTTATGTTTACATTGCTAAGGGTATGATTGGGATATGGAACTCTCCATTCTTAAGGACCTTATGATCCTATTACAAGTTTATAGTTCATTTACTATTCTTTTGAGTTTTTTCTTTATCTCCGAGAAAAGATGGCTAGCTCTAGCTTGACTATTTTCTCTTCTTCTTAATGTGGTTGCTTTAAGCATGGTTGAGAGAGAGCTTATTACTTTATGATTTATCATTTAGGTTGTTCTCATGATTTAATGAAACACATACATTGTGGCTTTATATGATTTATCTTTTCACCATTTTGATATCTAGCTCTCTAAATTACTATGGATATCTTGAGGATGATATGACTGTTTAAGAGTGTTGATGGATAAGGATCCATTAATCCAAGGAATCCAAGTTAGTAACTTCAATCTTTGCCAAAGCCTGTCCTTTATCCTTCATATGCACTTTATGAAATCCAAGCATCATGTCTTCATATTGCTCATGCTTTTAATTATTAGTGTTTCATATTGTTTCATATATGATTTTCCATGCTATATTGTTATTAATATGGAATGGTAGATATAGATGCGTTCATAGGTTCCCTAATTTAGAGATTTGGTAAGACTATTTTACTTAATGTACTTCCTTTTCTTTGCTTATTTTATTGCTTTATTCCTATGGTGATCAATAACTTTTGTGTTTTTATGTGTAGGTGACCATTTGACCATATACTAAGTTTGATTATACATGATGATCTTGATGATCATAACCATGGTTATTGATTATGCATGATTCCCTATAAAATATTAGATATACTCCCCTTCCCCCTTGAGATTGGTTTTATTACTTTTTTATGCTTAATTGGACTATGCTAAAGACATGTTTAGAAGCATTAATAAGACTAATTAATAAAAAAGATAAAATGGAAAAAAGTGAACCAAAGATGCCCAAAGGTCGAACCCCTAAATTCAGGTGGTTTATGGGGTGTTTAACCTTTTCCTTAATATTTATCCAATTTTTAAACCCAACCTCTGATGGGGTGAATATGAATTAGGCTTTCTAAATGACTTAGATAGGCTTAGATTTCATCTTTACCTGAATTCTTGTGCTGACTAAAGTGGGGCGGATACTCCATATTCTATTAGGGGTGATACCAATGTATTGTCTCACCTTGGTCCCCTATTGACCACTAAATTTAAGAAGGGATTCAAACTTGCATATGGCCTAAAGGATCCCCCATTGATCCAAATGTGAGCTAAATTTGGGCTTAATACAATTTTATGACCCTATCCTCTTGATCCTCCATTAATCAATAAAAGGATGAAGTTACATGCAAGATTTCAATTATTCTAGCGCAACCTCAATCCATAATTTTGGGTGCTCACATTGATACATTGTAAAAACCCTTTTAAAATACAAGCCCTATCAATCATTTTGGGATTAAAGGAATTATTGACCTTAGGGTTGCTCTAGGTTGTTGAGACACTTTTTTTTTTTTCAATCTCTAAAGTATTATATAGTTGTTTTGAATGATCTTAAAATTAATAGAAGTTTTGACCTTGTGATTAAGTGTTTATGCTTATAGATTTTGCTAATGTTCTACATAAGGGTATTGTTGATTATTAAAAAGGAAGCAAAGGTCCACACTTTAAAGAAAATGCTTTGGAAAAAATGCCAAAGCCATAAGGGAGGATGTTTGAGCCCCTTAGATGCTTTCAAAGATAAAAGCAAGGCATCTAAGGTGGAGGATTTGTTTAGTAATGCATATGGACATTTATTTAACCTTTAATATGCTTTTAAAGATGGAGGCAAAATATCTCATGATAGTAATACTTAAGCATAATAAGGCATTTAGTGCAAAGGCAGAAATCAGAGAAGAAAAAGAGGACTTGAGACTCCTATGATCATAGGATGTGTACCAACAAGCATGGAAGGAAAACAACAATCATTGAAGTGGATAACAAGCATAGACGTAGTCTTCAAAAAGCTTCTCAACATTTTTGACCAATATGAAGATAACTTAATGATCTTGGAAATAGTTGCAGCAGTCATGGAAGTATTGAACAGGCATGGATAAAGTATAACAATAGTTAAAAAAATCCTTTAGGAAGCACTTATTTGTGTAATTTTGGACATCAATAATGATTATGGTAGAAGACCAATAAAGCATTAGTGGATGATCTCAGTTGACATTATGAAGAGCCAACAATTACTAGATAGAGACATTAGAATTTCAATGATCATATAGAGAATTAAATAATTGTGGACTGGCATAATGACCAGTTTTATAAAAGCTACCAAAAATTTCCATTAAATTTCTATTAGCTAATTTTTGGGATCTCATACATAAAAGACTCTTATTTAATGGCCAAAGTACATAAAAAAAGTTTTGGAAGAATTTATTTTAAAATTGTGCAAACCATAGTTAGGTGTTTCTTTTATATTTTGGGTAGAGAAAGCCATGCATGATTTGTAACTAACTTCAAGTTAGTGAGAGTAGGTTTTTCTTGAGCAATAGAGTGTATTTATTACCTAATTAAAGGCATTAATACTCATTCAAAATCAATGTTTCACTAAGTGGCTAGAGGTTAGTATTCTACCTTTTAAAAATACGTAGAGTTAGATTATCTCTCTTCTTCCTTCACTAAACGAGAGAATTGTAAAGGTTCTTCCTTAGCTAGCAAAATGGAAAAGTTACTCTTAAGCTTGCCAAAAGATAAGTAAAAGCTATAAGTGTGACTTAGAGAATGGATGTAGGCACATTGCAAGCCAGAATAAATCATTTTATTTGATTTTTCTTTTTCTTCCTTATTTTCATGTTTTTTTTTCCACCAATTCACCCATCCCTCTTAGGTTGCCATCCTAATAAGGTCTAACAATTGATATTAAAGTCTAACCCATTTCAAAGCTTAAGTGCAAGTGAAATACTATTAATGGTAGCAAAAAATGAGTATGAACTAGAAGGCAATCAGTGATAAGGCCTCCATTCTTCAGTAGAACTGCCTATTAATATTAGAAAAACAAGATGTATTACTTTATCAAGTCAAAATTTATAGAGTTGTGGAGAATTGTAGAGAAAGGTCCATAGACTCTAATGTAGACACTTGCTTATGAAACTCAAATAGAGAAAGATATTGATGAAACATTAGAAAAGAAGAAAAAGCAAATTATAACTAACGACAAGGCTATCCACATGTTTTTTTCATGCTTTGAGCATAAGTGAGTATAATAAGAAGATAATTGTTGAAGAAATTTAATAGGCTTTAGAAATCACTCGTAAGGGTAAAAATCAGGCTAAGGAGAATAAAATGGAAACCTCACTTTCTAATATAAGACGTTCTTAATGAAGCTGGATGAGAAAATTTTTAGAATGTATGATCATTTCATCGAAATAGTTAGAGAAATGAAAGGCTTTTAGGAAGGCATTCACCATTGAAGAACTTATGAAGAAAGTTTTAAAGTGTCTACCTAAAGAATGACTTGGCAAGGTAATTTATCTTTAAGTTTTAAAGGACCTAAAAACCATGCCACTTGATGAGCTGTTAAAAAATCTCATTGATTATAAAATGAACTAAATATAAAAGTTTCATTTCCATCGGAGGAAGCTAGTGAAAGAAACCTAGATTTGCGTTCAAAGCAACCT
Organism: Omphalea diandra; assembly: GCA_949677035.1. NCBI lineage: Eukaryota > Viridiplantae > Streptophyta > Magnoliopsida > Malpighiales > Euphorbiaceae > Omphalea > Omphalea diandra. The sequence continues at coordinate 8,775 of CATIWR010532113.1, forward strand.
CCAAACCTTTGAACTTCAATAATGAAGAAATATATGATGAGGACATGGTTCTAATATAAAGGAGGATGTTTAAGAAGATGTTTTAAAGATAAGGTATGAGCAAGTGTACTACTATGGGTGTGGAAAGTTGGAACACATATGATGAACTTTCTAAGTTCTAATTGTTGTTTTGATGATTTAAAAAAATGTTTATTTATCTAACCTTTGTGTAAGTTTGTTAAGTTTAATCTTATGTGCTTCTCATTTAATATCTCAAGATTATTCAGTAAAATCAAATAATAAAGTTCAAAATTAACAAGTATTGGAGTTAAGAAGAGAGCCTAAATATACCAACGACTATTACAAATTAATAATAGGCATTGAATGAGCAATGATGAGCATTAAAGAAAATCAACAAGGATTTAAAAAGCATAGTGGAAGTGGTTAAAGCATTTTATAAGTCCCAACAATAGTAGGATGCTACACCATAGTCAATAAAAAGAATAATAGGAATTGAAAAGTAATTAACGACAATTGAAAAATCTCAAAAAAATTGCTCAACTCTTTTATAAGTCCCAATAATTATTAAGGAAAATTCCAATGGGTGTTGAGATGAAACCAATAGGTATGGACGAATTTTAATGAGCATTAAAGCTTTACCTTGATGCATTCCAATGACTAGAGCTAAAAGCTCAATGATGGTAAACATGAGCATTGAATATCCTCAATGGCAGTTAAGAATTCACATATATGATGCTAATTTAACTAAGGTTAAGAGATTAAAGCTAACGACTATTGAAAGGATCATAATAATGTATTTCAATGAGTGTTTTATAGACTCAACGAGGGTGGATAAAAATGAAGGTATGAGACCCAAATATAATTTTAGGAAGACTAATTGTGCTTTAGACATTAAATGATCATTGATAGTGGTTCTTATAGTTATATTGATAGTTTGACAGATTTTTATACTATGTTTACAAGCTAGTTGCTTTCCAACCGCTATATAAGGGTAAAAAACTTGAAATTCAAAAATAAAGAAGTTATATAAGATAGAGAAACACATTTCAAGTGACCTAAAAACATCAACGAGTAATCTTAAGAGTCTTCTTCAAATGCTTATGTGAGTTATCCTTTAAAGAGAGAAAAAGATTATTTCTTCTACAATAACAATGTCAGTTTAACCTACTCAACTAAGCCATTTGTAAAAGAATATGAATGTTGATAGCCTTCCTTTCTACTTTGCTTGTAATTCTTATGTGAGGATACTCTTGGATTGGAGATATAACCTTTAAACCATTTTTTTATGAAAGGTTTAAGATAGTATTTATAATCTATCTTGGGAAAAGGCTTGAATAATGCTCATAAAGTATTTGTTAAGGCTTTTAGGTAGTGCTTAAAAATTTAGCTTGTGTAGGATTAAATGGTGTATAGCCAAATTAACTTGCACAAATGTCTTCAATAACACCTATAAGCTATTGTTTAATGGGAATCTCTAGTAGTATCTAGAGGAGAAAGCAACCTAGAAGCTATTGTTTAGTAGAAATCTCTAGTAGTATCTAGAGGAGATGACAAAAGCTTGGCTTAAGCTAAACCTTTATAAGTCTTTTTGTATTTTGTGGTTCATTGATTCTATATACCTCTCTTGAAAAAGGTTTACACTTGCCATTGTCTTATTCAACACCTCTTGGAGGGCATCTTAGGATAATAACATACAGATTGACTATCCCAAGGATAAATGTGAGAAGAAAGAAAAGAAGAAGAAAAAAGCATGCAAAGCGACTTGGGATATTTCAAGTTCCTATAAGTGAAGTCAATTTGAAGATAAGCCATGGTGAATAACAATGAAAACAAAAAATTTATGCTTAATGGCAATTATGGAAAGCTCTTTATATGAGGTACAACTAAATACTATAGATAGTGATTTAGATGATGATAAATTAGAGCTTAAGAATATCTAAACTATTGAAATCCACCAATGTTTAAAAATCTTTATAGATAATGATTTTAAAAATCACTATCTAAACTATAGATAGTGATTTAGATGATAATGATGTGGAAGCCCTCCAATCCATTAGTAATAATAATCTTAATAAAGTTTTAAAGCAAACAATATTTTAAAATAAAATTGGTGAAATTGAAAAATAATTTTGATTCTTTAAAAAATGGAAAATGAGGGTTTAATCCATAATAAGAAATTTTATAAAATCTTATACTCTCAAAATGATTCTTTAAAATAAGGTTTTAAATTTGAAAGATTCTCTTGCCTCTTTTACTAAAACAAAGATAAAAATTTTGATTTTAGGATCCTAAATGACTCAATGGGTAAGCATGACTTAGGTTTTTATCATTCTAAAGCCTCTACCTCTAAAACTAATTTGTAAAAGCCTTTTTTAAGGCTATAACTCTCTCTTCCTTATCATTTAGCACATGTGTATAGCTTTAAATGCTCACACTATAATTATTAAAGGCCTAAGGTTAATCATGCCTTCATAATACCATAAACTATAAAGTATTCCTAATTACCCTCTTTTTGCTCTAGAAATGGCATACACACACACACACACACACACACACACACACACACACATACATACACACATATTTAGGGGGAGTTGCTACACATGTTTACCATGTTAACTTATGCAAATTTTGTTTTGTCTTATATATTTACTCCTTTCTTTTTTACTATTTTAAAACTGGTATCTCATGGATATTTCTGTGACCCCAAGGTTGTTATTTGAAATTATTCAAATGGTATTACATCTAGTTTTGGGAAATATTTTAGATTCCATGACTCTTGAACTAAAAGGGAGAGTAACTAGAAAATATGAAATTCTTTTTAAAATTTTCATGGTTTTTGAATGCTTATTTTTAGATTTGTTGTTTACTTTTTGTTACTTATAGTTTGGATTTTATTTTTGGATATCCATCTCTTTATGACCCTAAGGATTGAAACTTATTTAGGAGGAGATATCTTTTATTTTATTTTTTGTTTACTTTTATCATTTTTTTTATTGTTTTCCCTTTTTTTTAACCACTTTTTGCCATGATGACAAAAAAAGGGATAATGTTTTAGACTTTGATAAAATACCTTTTATTTTATCAAGCATCTTAGCTTTGTCATCATTCAAAAAGGGGGAGAATATTGACCCCACGGTAGCTCTAGGTTGTTAAGACCTTTATTGTCTCAACCTTTAGAGTATTGTATAATTGGTTTGAATGATCCCAAAATGAAAAGAAGTTCTAATCATATGATTTAGTATTTGTGCTTGTTGATTTTACTAATGTGCTACATAGGGGGTATTATTAATTCCTAAAAAATAAGGCAAAGGCATGCCTCAAAGACAATGCTTTGGAAGACATGTCATTGCCACAATGAAATGATGTTTGAGCCCCTTATATGCTTTTGAAGATGGAACAAGGCATTTAAGGTGGAGGATTTGCTCAGTAAAGCATGGGGACATTTATTTGACACTTAATTTACTTTTAAAAATAGAGGTAAAGCATCTCAAGATGACAAAACTTGAGCATGCTGAAGGTATTTAGTGCAAAGGTAAAAACAAGAAAAGAAATAGAAGACTAAAGTCTATAATGATTGTGGTAGGTATATTAATAGTCATAGAAGGAAAATAATAAGCATTGAAGTGGATAATGAGCATGGATGTAGTTTCTAAAAAGCTCCTTAACTCATTTATCCAATATGAAGGTGACTTAATGATTGTGAAATACCCGTAATAGTCATGGAAGTGTTTAACAAGCATTGAAGGGATCCAACAACTATAAAAAAAATTTTCAATAAGTACTTTAACTAATCTATGTAATTTTAGACATGACAATGACCATGAAAGAAGACCAACAAGTTGTTAGCAAATGATCTCAATCAACATTGCAAAGAACTAATGAACATTGGATGTTAGAATTTTAATAATCATGGAGAGAATTCAAAGACCATGGGTTTGCATAATAGTTAGTTTTTCAAAAGCTACCAAAAATTTTGAATGTATTTCTACTAGCTATTTTTTGAAATCTCATATGGAAAGACCCTTATTTTAAGTCCAAAATATATAGAAAAAGTTTTACAAAAATTTATTTTATAATTGTGTAAACTATATTTGGATGTTGTTTTTGTACTTTTGATAGAGAAACCCTTTTGTGATTCATAACTAGCTTCAAGTTAATGAGAGTAGGTTTTCTTTAAGCACTGAAGTGTGTTTGTTACCTAATTAGAGACATTGACACTTACTAAGGATCACTTATTGGTTAGAGGTTAGTATTGTGCCTTTAGAAAATACCAGTAGGTGGATTGTCTTTTTTTCTTCCTTCATGAAAAGATAGAATTATAAAGGTTCTTCATTAGCCTATAGAAATATAAGGTTATTTGTAAGCATACAAAAGGATAAATAAAAGGTTATTTTTAAATGTGATTAAACAGTAGACATAGGCATATTGCCCAAATGCTATCAATCCTTATGTTTGATTTTCTCTTCCTTTCTTATTTTCAAGTTATTTAGGCAACAATTCACCCTCCCTTTCAGTTGCCATCTTAACAAGGTCTATAAGGATTATATAATGGTGCAACTTAAATAGAAAATAGAATTGCCATTTAGTGTGTCTAAGACTAATTAGGATGATTTCATCATTCTCTTTAGAGATGGGTTTGGTTGTTGGGTACTTTTTAGTCAAGGTGTTAGGCATCCCAAAATGTTTGAACACTGGTTTAGCCTCCAAATAAAATTGTAATTCATTTTATTCACTTTGTTTTACCTAATTAGGTCTATTTATTACGCTAAGTGTTCATCTAACATATCATCAAATATAATGCATATGTCAATAAAATACTATAAATAAGGGGAAAGGGAAAGATTAATTATAGTTTAGAGGTAAGGGGGTACACTTTAATCAAATGGGGTAAATAAGGTTTAAGCATTATATACTCACTATAACCTAACACTAAACACTAAAAACACCAAATGAGAGTTAGTAGACATGGAAAGCAAAAATGGAAACCATCAAAACTATGTCAAACATGCATTATGCCTCTAAATTTAAACATATATATGGATGCTTTAAGTATCTATGTAGATGATAGAGTCTTTATGCAAAGTCACTAGAACATAAAATAAGGAATCTATTATACATGGAGATAGTCTAAAGATAGAAGACATCTAAGCTGTTTAAGATTGTGAATATTGGATTTTGGATTACAGAGATGAGAACCTAATAATGAGGACCTTATTAAACTTATCCCTAAATGGGTGAAGAAAATAATGGCTAAGGAGGGGCAAAAACTTAAACAAACCTTAAAACAAACCTACTCATCAAACACTTAAGCCTAAAAGCCCAATCTTGGAATTTCATAAATGGTTTACACAACCAACTTAATTAGTTATATAGCTAACTTAAATATCTATGCAACTATCTTAGATGATTATATAGATAACCCACTAAAAGCCAAGCAATATGAAGCTTTTAGAACAGTGACCTAGATAGTTCAATGGGTTGCATAAACAAATTCAAAATGCTAAGTTCTAGATTTTTTAGTGATCTTATCCATATAAAAAGAGGGGAAAAAAAAGAATTGGTTGCAATCTATCTTATGCAGCATGGTATATCATTTTTTTTTATAAGTACCTTACCTTTTAAAGGTTAAAGAGAGGCTAATTTTCACCCTAAGGGATTAATTCCATAGTGAAAATCTAGAACCATAAACACATACCCACTCATAAAAACTTTATTATTATTCGCCCATACTTAATGATGAATGTAAAAGATCAACCTCAACCTTGGCATTAGAATCTTCACATTTTGGAGAAGAATCACATCATTTGAGGTGCTTTTGAAGGCCATAAGATAATCCTCATGCCATTTTAGGCCATCTTTCCCCTAACTTTTTCCTTTTCTCTTATTCTTTGTAACTTTCTACCAATAGGAAACCCAAAGGTCTATGCGTACACCTAGTTGTCTATATAAACATCATTATGGTTTATAATGACACCTAGTTGTTTGTACAAATTACTGATAATGCTCATAGGCACTATTTATACCAATGCCATTTTCTTTCCTTTCTTTGATTTTTAACCTTTTCCTTTGCATTTTGAGCCTAAATATAAAAGGGATGAGGTAGGTTACAAGAACCAATGACCTCTATCACCATTATTCACCATGTTTTATTGCTGAACATTGTTTTATGGGAAATTATTATTCTTGATTATGGTCTTATTATCACCCTTTTTGTCCTTTTTACCTATGGTTGAATGGAAATGATAGGGAGAGGCTAAAATGCCAATGATCTTTAGATTCCTTTAGGTTTTTACTTATGTGATACATTTTTCTTTGTTAATTTCATTGTGTCTTTGAACACAATCTTTGAAAGGAGTTGGTTAGTCTTTCTTATGGCCAAAATAGCTCTCACTTCATCATTACAATATGCATTACAAAGAAACATCATTGGGGCATGTTATGGATGCCTATGAACCCCATTAAACCTTTCCAAATACTGCTAACTTGGCTTATTCAATTTGCTTTATCACCATACACATATAGACTCATTTCAAAAGGGTGCATCCTTACTCTTTTCAGGGCTAAGAGTGTATCCCTCCCTTACCCTTGATGTGTTGGCCATGTTTAGGGGGCTACATGGGTGAGGTTATGAATGCCAAGGATCCATGAATCCTCTCCCTAATCTATCTATGGTTGATGCATACCATATTAGCTTTATCATCCAACATGCACATATTTTATGATATTATATATAATGGATTCATTATATACTTTTTTATTGAGCATTTGAGCATATTCTGATGTTAGGATAAAATGGTTATACATGTATATCATATATTAATATTGCTTATATTATGGGCATTGTATGATGAGTATCTAGGTGTTCCCCAAATAAGGAGAAAATGGTATTACCTTTGCACGTTAACGTACCTTGATTAGATATAAGGGTTGCCTATTTTCATAATCTTTAGTACCAACTTTTTCCTTCTTTTGCAGGTTTTAAGGGTCAATATTTGCACATTATATCTTTATTTATTTGATTGCATGTGAACCCCCCTCCTTTCCCTCTCCCCCTCATTCGGTTATGTATCCCATATCCTATGGTGAATGATTGTACATATTATGCTTGATATGGATTTATAAAAATGTAGAGCTTTTCTAATATGGACTAAGTAATTGATGTGGACAAAACTTGCAAATGTGAATCATAGATTTCTAAAGGCCAAATCCCAAAGTCACGGTGACGTAGGGATGCCTAACCTTTTTCTTAAGTCATACCTAATTCTTGAACCTAATCTCTGATGTCGTAAAGATGGGTTGACCTTTCTAATTAACCTATTTACACTAGAACCCATACTCATTAAAAATTTTATCCTAACCAAAGTTGGGTAGTGACTCCAGTCAAGTACCCAGGGTATTACTAAAGTATTACCCCTTCAAGCCCCTCATTGCCACTTGATTCTTTATGGGCTTCTACTTATCGAAAGGCCTACCCTTATATCCCTATTGATCTCTTTATGTGTCATTAATCAATGTTGTACCAAAGTATGACCTTACAGTCTCTCGACCTCCTAATGATTGATAAAAGCTTAATAGTTGTAAGTAAGATTCTATTCATTCTAGCGCAATTGAGAAGTAAATGATTAAGGCACTCACAATGGTGAATCCATTAGGGACTAATATAATTAACTTCACATGTCATAATCTCTAATTTACTTTTACAATCTTTACCTTTAATAATTAAGTTATCCACTTCATTCAGTAGAATTAAACATACCATATGCACGAGGTCAACCTTTTTATCTTATAAATATGTTCTCCAAACTTGAGAATTAAGCTCCATTCAACCTTAGGAGATTGTGTGGAGGACTTATCACTCATAAGTTGGGTACTTTTAGGTATATTGAATGAGAGTATACAATAACTATCCCCCAAGTTCGTAGAAGTCATGTACTATAATAATTATTTAAACTTATAAACTCATGTAGGAACTCTTGTTCACTGAAATAGGATGCCTATCTTATTTTGTTATGTTCTTTACTAAAAGATGTTGGAAGTCTATATAAAGAGCATAGATTAGCCTTGTAAATTTATCCTTATTAGTGTGAACATCTATATATGCCCTACTCCCTGTTGTGTAAATAAAACCCTTGAATGTAGGTATTTGTGTATACCCCACTCCTCGCCATGCAAAAAGAGTCATATTGATGAATATATTCACCCAATCTATGTAAAAAGAATTCCTTTATGTAAATATTTATGCATTATAGATCCCTTTTAAACAAAAACTATGTAGTGTTTATTTTTCAAATTTCCACCTTACCTGGTTAAAGGACCATACAAGTTCACTATTCCCTATTAATACATGAACAAGCCAACTCTTAGGAAAGAGCCATTGAACTTCATGCATGGGAGGAATAAGGTTGGAAGGATACATGTTTATATGTTAATAACGAGAGCATCTCATGCATACATGCATAGATTTATCTATTCATGCATCATTATGATAATCCTTATTTTATAGCCTTTATAGTTCCAACTAGTTTTTCTTAGAAAAGGAAAAGGAAGAGATTGACTAGAAAGAGAAGAACACCTAATCCAATTTAAAGAACATAATTATTAGTAGCCATGTATTAGGCTTATCGAACAACTTGTTAAAATTGATAGAGTAGAAGAGGGCAAAAGAGGTTCAAAGATGTTTGAATGAGATTCTAGTAAAGAAGAATAAGGCTTTTCTTAGTAGGGTAGAGAAAGAGAAAGACCTAATAAATGCCTTACCTCTAATGATCAAAATTGATGACTTGTTTGGGATAGACGATTACCATATATAAAAAAACTATAGTGGAAGGAAATACTATAGTACTAAAGATAGAAAAGGATATAGAAGATGACAAGGATAGTGCAAATATAGATGGTTTTGCCAAGCAACTCAAGCAAATATAAAAGACCCTATATGCCAATAGGTTAAAGCATATAGGAGACATCAAAGAAATTTTAGCCTACAAGCAAGAGAAACCTCTTGCTAGTTTCCAAATGCCTATGAGCTCTAAGTTCATAAGGAAGTAAGACCCTAAGAACCATATTTGAACTTATGTGCTTACCATGAGATCCTTAAGGCTCCTATTTGAGGCTGCGTTGGAATTTTTTCAAGTTGCCACTAAAGGGAGCTTCAATGATATGGTACTTCACATAGTTTAAGGAAGTAAGGGAAGATTAAAAGGATTTATTGGAAGGAGTTATCCAAAGCCCTTAAGAAGCATTATGCTTATAACTCAAAGTTAGAGTTTACTCTTTAAAACCTAAAATCTTTAAAGCAGAATAATGGTGATAAATTTGGTGACTATCTTAGAAGGTGGAAGAAGATGGCCACAAAAGTAAAGAGTAGACCGTTAGAAAGAGAACATGTTAAAATGATCATTAAGAAAGCTTTGCCAGGAATTGGCACATGCATCTCAAGGATGTGGAAAAAGACTTTAAGGATTTAAGGGAGGCAGAAATATAGGTTGATGAGTTAGAATTAGATTCCAAGAGATAGTACTCATGGAGAATGAGTTGTTGACTATAAGGAAAGTTAAATGTATACAAAGATGTTAATGTAAATGCAATATGCTCAGTAAGGTAATTTATAGACTTGGGCATGACACTTTGTAAGGCCTTTGAATGACTCTAAAAGAAGGGACTTTTATGACTGTTGCCACAAAGACAGTCACCAAATCCTTTATTAAGGGACTATGATGCTAATGCCAACTATGCCTTCCACTGAGGCGTTAATCATTGCATAAACAAATGCGATAAGTTTTACCATGAGATACATGATATGATAGACTATAATAGTTTTCAAGCCTCTTCCTCTCACTTAATGAGAGTGGTATTTATAGAGGTAAGAAGGGTACATTTGAGCCCAATGGCTCAGGTTACACTCAATCCTCAAGTTTCAGTATATAGGATTAAAGAATCTTCTAGAGACTTAATGTTCTAAGTTATCTATATAACTACTGAGTTGGTTATACAGACTTATGGTTAGTTATGCAACTAATTAAGAGTCAAAGGTCAACTATTCTATAATATTCTTTTTATTAGGATTTAAGGATTATTTGTATAGCCAAGTGGTTGGTTGTGTAACAAACTAAGTTGTATAGCCAATTAATGGCTTTATATCAAATTATGGCTTTCTTGCTCTAGGTTTGGTTTGGTTGGAAGGTAGGTTCGATTTAAGGCTTCTTCCAAGCTTTTTCTCCTCTCTTTTGTAATGTTTCCTTATATTCTTTTTGGGATAATTCAAATTATTTCTCATCATTAGGCAAACATTCTAACAATCAAAATCTAGTGCTCATAGTTTGCCCCTTACTTTGTAGGGCTTAAAAAATGACACTTCAGAACTAAAAATAACAAAGCATTAATTATAAGTGTAGTTACTAGACAAAGGATACAACTTCTTTAATGGCTCCTCGAGCAGGTACTATGGTCCTTGATAGCTTTATAACAGGTACCAGGATCCCCACAACATTCTAACAGGTACCAGTTGTTCAATTCCAATAGCTCTCGAGTAGGTACTAGGGTTTACTATTGCCTTAATAGTTTTTTAGTAAGTATTAAGGCTCTCGATGGCCTTCAAACTGGTGTCATGGTCAAATATTGTTTCAATAGCCTTTTGATGGGTACTAAGAATGAAGTTCCATTTTCATAGGCATTCCGACAAGATATGGTGGTTCAACATCCCTCTAGCAAGTATTGAATATGGAGTTACATTTTTTATAGTCATTCTAATGAGAAGTGACAGTTCAACAATCCATTGACATATACTGAATTTGAAATAACCATTCTAGCAAGAAATGTCAGTTCAATATTCCTTTCACAAGTGCTGAAATTGATTTTATATTACGGTAGATGTTGAAAGTGATACAGTGTGTGGATGACCTTTTTGGAAAATTATATAGAGATCCTTATATCATGGTAATAAAATTTTGATTAGTTTTCCTGGTGTTTGAATTGAGTTATCTTAGCTTTTTTGGTTTAAGAGTGTGTAGGGGCATTTTAGTCTTTTTATCAAATCTAGCTGATGAGAGTTTTTTTCTGACATTTTCTTTTTCCCTTTTATTTTTTTCTTTCATTTTCCTTTCTTTCCTTCCATTTTCTTTTCTTCCTTTTTCCTTGGTTGGTTTAGCAGTCTGCGCAGACATGAACTTGTCTGTATAAATAATTAAACAAAAAAACATATGGGTACAGAGAATTTTAAGGAATAGAGGGGTATTAGTTGTTTGTACATGTAATGGGTTATCTATACAAATAACTTAAGGTATTCAAACTCTTTGGACTTAGCTCTTAGATTCCCTTTGCTTGCAAATTTACGATGACACAACATGGTGCACGAGTTCCATGATGCTCCTTATGATTTCCTTAAGGGAGATAGGCTTCCCTATAGTGAGTTGGCGACCATGATATCATGTCGTGGCTTCACATCGACCTCGCCACTCAAGCATGTGCTTTCTAAGATGTGCTTAAAAGGCATAAAGCTAGGTAAAAATGTGCACTTTGTCTATGATATCTACTCTCATCTTTTTAAGGATACCTTTGGAGTGGTAGGCCATTTGTCCTTGTCCTTTATATTTATTCTATTTATTTCTTTTCTTTTCTTTTCTTGGCATTTTAAATTGTAGGCTCTGTCATGAACCTTAATTCTGCATGCATACGTTATGTTAGTTTCCAAAAACTAAACTAGTTTAAACGACACTCACTTGTTGAACTTTAGGAATGACAGTTTGATTATTTTGCTTGATCATCACCTCATTTTGCATGCTAGTGTTACATTTCTTAATTTCTTGATTTCTGCAAGTTAAAATTGCTCGTGTTGACTGTGAAATAATTTAGGATATCAAAATACATAACTATAGGACCTATTGAATTTTATTTCTAAAAGTTGTCATAATTTTATCGAATTTTGTAAATACATGTTTGTTTGCTTATTAATTTTTTGAATTTTACGAGACTTTTGTGGTACTTTGAGGACCAATCTATTTTTGTATTTTTTTATCCAATTTTTGCAAATTGATATTTATAATGCTTGCAAATTTAATATTTCCATTATGGTGTTTAATACTGCTCATGCTTCATTCTGCATTTCATGGATGCTTGTATGAAAGTCGACATTAGTCTAAGAATTTATTTTATTTTAATTATCACAATTTTTGTGATGTTTTCCTATAATTTTATGAATAAAAGTGATTTTTTTTACATATTTTGCACTTGATTTTGTTTATGTAAAAATGCAAAAAGTTAATTTACTAAATGAATTATGCATAATACATATACTTAGAATTTTGTATTGTTGTAATTTTAATATTTTAGCTTTTAGGTGCATCGTTAACATTCGACTTTTAGGTTTATCTCACATCATTTACTATAATTATTCTCTTATTCACTCGTGTTGTGATCTATTGACTTTCTTCTCTTTTTTAAGGGTAATTTCACCTTTAGTAAATGGGGTAAGGCGATTATGCCCACTAGCTTATAGTTCAAGCACCTTTCTCCTCAAAGCACTTATAAGGATGGTGGAGATGAGGCTCCTCCCTTTTCTAAGGACACTACTGAAGTAATGGCCATGTTGCCATTAGTTGAGAGGTGGATGGATACAACCCACATAGTCCACCTCCAATAGATTGGTGAGCTAATGTTCATGCTATAGGACTTCACCCATATAATATGTGTAGGCCACCCAATGTTTCCTACTATACAATGCAATGGGGACATTATTCTCTGACCTGAGAGACAACTTTTTCAAGAATCTTGAAATCTATCATAAACATTCCTTAGTAAGGTAGAGAGATAATGTGATAGTTTGGGAGTGGACTTCCTCTAATGCTTAGCCTTTTAGAGTTTGGTGAATTATCAATGAGATCATAAATCTTATGTCTCAACCTGAAAAATCATTTGTGTTATACCTAACTCCTTGGTGAAAAATATAGTAAGCATTGGAATCATACCCTTATGGTAAAGGATTATTGTTTATCCTGGGTGCAAATGGCTTTAGTGTTATATTATTTTATAGTCTCCTAAATGCCTTAAATAGAGGCATGCCTAAATTTATAAACTGGCTCGAGGGGCATATCACATTTACATTCACCATTTTATTCCCTTCTTCTTGAGTTTTGGATGGGAAGTTCCTTTTTCTAAAATGATGTTTCTTTGACTTTATCTCTATTTCTTTAGCTTGCAATCCTACTTCTTTAAGATCTTCAATGTTTCATACCAATATCCCATTGATTCTGGTGTTAATGTCAAGAAAAGCTCCTTTAATGATTATTCTAACTTGCATTCTCTCTATAGGCTATATTATTGTCTCAGAGGACATCCTTTTCCACCTCTTTAAGTAGTCATTAAAGCTTTCTCCAAGCTTCTTCCTTAATGATTCTAAATTTTAAAGAATGACTTTTAAATTTGACTTACCTATGTAATGTTTTTTAAAAGCCACTGTCAATTCTTTCCAGTCGCCCATGATTTTCTTAGGTTGGTTAAAATATGAAGTTTTATAGATCCCTTCATTGACAACTTAAAAAGCTCTAACATTGTATTTGTTAGGACCTCGTATGTTTTCATGACAAGCACTTACAAACGAACATGGTTCTTTATGTTTTGAATCATTGTGAAATCAGGGAGTTCAAGCATTCAAAAATTAACAAAAAACTTTTTAGGCTTATAGGCTTGAAGCTCTTAAATGTTATTCCCTTATTTTAAACCTTAAATACCTAAGATATTTTTAATTTTCTCCAATTTCTCACTTTCGATATTCCTGTTAAGAACTACCATCGTACTTTTTAATTATTAGGTTGTTTTACTCTTGTAGTTCTCTTTTCTTTGGAACAAATCATCATCAATAATCATAGGAAGGGGCATCTTTATAGGTACTTTCCCTTATAATTTCTAACAATTGTGGTTTCTCTTTTCTTTAGGATCTCATTAAGGCACTTGTTCACCTCCCAAGTGATATTTTCCTTATCATCTTCCTAAACTCAACCTTCATCCTTTCTATCACTTCCAGTGTTATTATCAGTTCCATAAGGAATTATAGTTTTTGAATAGGGCTAAGAGTTTTGCTCTTCCTAGGTAGCCTTTTTCCTATTTTTTTATGAGGGTTTAGATGGAGATATGATGGCTATAAAATAAAGATTATTATGATGATGCATGAACAAATAATAATATACGCATGCATGAAATGCACACATTATTCATAAAAGATCCTTCCAACCTTATTATTCCTACGGATAAGGTGTAGTGGTTATTTCCTAGATGTGGTCTTGATCTTCTATCGACATGGGATAGAGAATAGGTATGGACTAGGTAAGGTAAGAGTCCTAAAATAGCATCATACATAAAGAATCAATAAAAAGTATAATGTTTATATAAGAAGTCTCAATACATTAATAGTAATCGAATATAAAAATAAAAGTAGTATCCTTTTTATAATGAGGAGGAAGGGATGTACATAAATATTTACATAAGAGATAAAAGCATTTACATGAAAGAAAGTATTTACATAGCAGTGAATGAGCAATACATAAGTGTTGACATAGGGGTTCATTTACATCAAAAGGGAAAGTGATTACATTGCATATTTACATAGGGGAAAACTTAGTAATATTCTTTAGGGACTTCAAATCTCCTTCGGAAAGAACGTAAACAAATGGGGTAACCTATTCTAAGGTAATATTGGCTTCTATATATGCTTATTGGTTTAATAGGTTGTTACAGTTGATGGCTCCCACATGTTTGGGGGATTGTTATCATATACTTATTATTTGATATACCCAAAGGTACTTGGCTCGTGAGCGATGAACTCACATCACCATCTCCTAAGCCTAAAATGGAGCTTAAGTCTCAAATTTAAAGAATTTATCAGTTTATCTAAAGGGCAGGCCTATTACATATGTTAAAGTGTGAAGGCTAAATTAATTCCATAGACTATTAATAATAAGGATAACTTTGTAAAAGTGAACTAAAGATAAAACATGAAGTTAATTTTGTTAGTCCTTAATAGAGTTGCCATTATGAGTGCCTTTAATTTCACGTTATGCTCAAACAAGTGAAATATTATGATTTCTAACAATTTATCGACCAAAGGACAAAGTTCATACATTGGTACTATGCTCAATTCATGGCACACATTTAGGATTATCGGGGGACCATTTTTGAAAGGCCTCGCAAAGCTTAAAGCCCTTTTGAGTGTCAAATGGTCACAAAGCTTGAAACCCTTTTAAGTGATCAAATGGTCAATAGAGGACCAACGCGGGGGAATACTTTGATATTACCCCTAAGTCTAAATGGAGTCTCCATCTGACTTCGGTCAGGAAAAATTATAAGAAAGAATAAATTTTGAGCCTAATAAGTCAATCAGAAGGCCCAATTCATCATCACCTTATCATACATCGAGTTTGGGAATTAGGTATGGCAAGGGAAAGAGGTTAGGTACCCCCAAACTACCTAGACTCATAATTGCAATCTTAACCATATCGTTACTTAGTCTAATTAACGATCCTAACATTCATCTAGTGCATCTCAAATTAAGAATGTCATTAATACATTATAAGCATTGATTAAAAGAAAAGGGATGCATATATGATCATACATAGGGATTTAGCATGAATTAATATAATGTAAATGCAACATATGAAAAAAATAAACCTCAACCTATTGAAAGAGCATATATGTTAGTGCCAAGTCATAATCAAAACAATAGTCTAAATCACCCTAAAACGTAATGAAACCAAT
Organism: Omphalea diandra; assembly: GCA_949677035.1. Taxonomy (NCBI): domain Eukaryota; kingdom Viridiplantae; phylum Streptophyta; class Magnoliopsida; order Malpighiales; family Euphorbiaceae; genus Omphalea; species Omphalea diandra. The sequence goes on from CATIWR010532113.1 coordinate 24,519, forward strand.
AATTACAACAAAGATCTCTAACTCCAACTTCAAGTTAAGGAACCTAAACATTCATCTATGTCCATTATTCATATATCAATAAACCAAGCAATATAATGAATCAAACATAAAACACATTTATGGAGTATAAGAAAGAAAACATGAATAAACAATGCATAAAGTCAAGGGAAAGCATATGAAGGATGGGAAGGCCTTAGACAAGGAACAAAGTTACTAACTTGGATTCTTATGATCATTAAACCCTCATCCAATAATGCTTTAAAGGAGCTATTCATGTCATGGACACCCTAAAATACCCCTAGCTACTAAGCAACAACCAAGATATCAAAGAGATGAAAAGACACTTAAGAAAACACATACAAAGCCATTATTTACACAATCAACTAATTACAGAAAAGAAGAAATGAAAGGGTTTTAGGGTAGTAAGCCTTCTCCTTTTTTCACATGAAATTACCAAAATGGAGCTGGAGGAAGAGTGCAAGTCAGCAAGTTTGTCACTCCCTCTTTATGGTGAAGTAAATAAAGACATATAACACTAATAAGTAAGCACATATAACCATTAAAATGTAATGGAATCAAAAGGGTCATAAGGGGTGGAAACCCCTCTCCTCATCATGTTCGTAATGATATTTAATAAAATGCATAAGAAAGGTATGGAAGAATCATGGTGTAAGGTATTAAAGTCATCAAAATAAACCCCTCAATCTTCCCCCTTTGTTGATGTCCTCTACTCTATCACCATATGGTAGGCTTCCCTAATGGCCATTTGCACTCTTTTGACTTTTACTTTACTTATTATCTATCTTATGTCCTAAGTTGTGCTTAAGTCGCCCTTTTGGGTTTTTGAATTAGTAGACTTTTCTTCTTTTTTTTTTTTTGATCTTTTTTCTTTTTTTTTCTTTCTTGATTCCTTAAGTTTTTCCTAACCCTTTTGAGTTTATGACTTAATAGGCTTATTTACTTTTCTTGTATTCTCACATGAAGTACTTTTTCTGTCTATCTAGATTTATAAACTTAGAGAATTCATTTTCATCCATGTCTAATAACTTTACGACACCATTTGAATAGATATGCTTGACCATATAGAGACCTTCCCAATTCAACTTAAATTTTTCTTGAGGGCTTAAACCTACAACCATTTGCTTTTAGCACTAAATCACCACCCTTATTGTGTTTGCCTTGACTCTTTTATTGAAAGTGTGCACGATCTTGGCTTGGTACAACTAAATATGTTAGAGAGCCTTCAACCTCTTCTCATCCAATAAAACCAGTCGTTCAAACCAACTTCTAACCTAGTGGTAATTTGGAATTTTTATCTTAACCAATACTCGTAGAGACTTCATCTCCATCTTAACTGGCAATAATACTTTTGTCCCATACACTAAAGAATGCGATGTCATTTCGATTGATGCTCTAATCATGGTTCAATATCCTGATAATGTGAAAGGCAACTTCTCCGACTAGTCCTTATAAGTCTCTAACATTTTAGTAAGGATGTTTTTAATGTTCTTGTTAACTGCTTCAACTGCCTCATTCTTTTGTGGTCTATAAGTTGATGACTTATGATGTGTTACTCCATACTTCTCTAAGATTATCTTGACCTTAGCTTGAAAATGAATGCCATTATCTATCATAATGTGTTGTGGCATGTCATAGTGACAAATGAGATTCTTTTCTATAAATCAAGCCATTAGCTTCGCCTCCAACTGACCAAAATACTCAGCATCCACCAACTTCACAAACTAGTCCATCGCTACTAAAATGTACTTATGCCCCTTTGCAAAAGTTGGTTTGATCTCTCCAATCACATCAATAGCCTAGGTTATTAATGGCCAAGGCGAAGCCAAATTCCACAACTCAATTGGAGGTAAATGGTTAAGACTACGATAGATTTGGCAGTTGTGACAATTTTTGGCAGTTTGGATGTAATCTTATACCATAATTGACTAATAATAATCCATTCTAAAAATTTTCCAAGCCAATGCCTTCCTATTCATGTAGGGACCATAAATCTCTATGTGTACTTCTTCCATGACCTTACTTACTTCTTCCTCCATCAGACATCTCAAGTGAACTCCATCCAACATTTGCTTATACATCATGCCCTCATAAACTATGAATTATGATGGTAGCCACTAAATTATATCAATATCCTTCTTTTTGGCTCCCTCAAAATACCTCCCTTCTTCCAAATACCTTTACATATTATAATACCATGAACGATTCTTTACTGACACCTATATCACCTTTTCACCATTGTAACATGACATTGTAGGCCTTAGTATGATCAGTGGCTTCATGAGCATCTTCTTCAACCCATTCCAAAAAGAAACCAAAGTAGCCAAAGTGTTAGCCAATGCATTCTCCTTTAACAACAAATGGTGAAATGTGATTCTCCAGAAATTCTATGTTAATCTCTTTAAGTATTTAAAATATGGGCTTAGACATTCTTCCTTCAACTCCCACTCATTAATTACCTTAGACATGACTGGTAATGAATCCACAAATACTTCAACAATCTTTACCCTTATCTATGTCAAAGATTCTAACCTAAATGCATAAGCCTCATACTCAACCATGTTATTTATTGCTTTGAAGTCTAGTTTATTGGCCATAGGAAAAAGCTCTCCTACTGGTGACACCATAACTACACCCACAACAATCCTTTTCTTATTCATAGCTCCGTCAAAGAACATTTTTTTTTATCCTCGAGGCTCTATTGCTCTTAACCCTTATTTAGGAATTGGGGTGGTTTAGATCCTTCTTGCACAAGTGGATGTTGAGCTAAGTACTCGACAACTGCTTGACTTTTAGTCATCTTCTTGGTTGCATACTTGATATTGAACACTGCTAGGAGTATCAACCATTTTGCTAACTTGTTAGCTAATGAAGAAGCTTCATGCATATACTTGATCAAGTCCAACTTTAAGACCACTTCAATTGAATATGACTAGAAATAATGCCTCAACTTCTTTATAACCCACACCAATGCCACATATAGTTACTCTATCTGATTGTACTTTGCTTCGTAAGGAAGCAATTTCTTGCTAAGGTAATACACAATTTGTTCATTCCTTGCTTCATCTCCTTTTGCTATAATTGCCTCCATAGAACTCTCTTCTACTATTAAATACAAAATTAATGGTTTTCTAGCTTTAGGGTTTTTAATACTGATGAGTTGGTTAGATATTCTTTTATCTTCTTGAAGGTCCTCTAACATTTCTCATTCCAAACTATCTACTGATCCTTTCTTAATAATTTAAAAATTGGCTCACAAATGGGATTAAGTTGAGCTATGAACCTATAAACATATTAGAGATGACCTAGGAATTCCTAAACTTCCTTCTCTGTCTTTAGTGTGGACATATCCTAAATGGCCTTTAGCTTGTATAGATAAACTTTGATACCCTTTTCACTCACCACATGTCTCAATAGTTTACAAGATGTGACCTAAACATATACTTCTTGGGATTCAATGTTAAGTTATATTGGTAAACTCTCTTTAAAAACTTTTCTAAAGGCTTCAAAGTGTCTTTTCCTTGTCTCAAACTTCATCATCATGTCATTTATATGTACCTCTACTTCTTTGTGGATCAAGTAATAAAATATAGTGGTTGCCATTAACTTTAAGTTGACATTCTTCAATCCAAATGACATCACCTTGTAGCAATATGTCCCTCATTTCTTGATGAAAATTGTCTTTAAGTTGTCCATGATCACCATGAGGATTTGATTATATTCAAAAATCCCATCCATGAAAGAGTACATAATGCACATCATTGTAATGTCCACTAACACATCAATATGGGGCAAATGAAAGTCTTCTTTTGGGCATGGCTTGTTCAAATCTCTATAATCCACATACATCCTTATTATTCTATCCTTTTTTTTTTTTGCACTAATATCATGTTAGCTAACCACTTAGGGTAGTCAATTATCTTAAGGAACTTAGCATTTAACTATTTTTCCACCTTTTCCTTTACCAATTAAGCCCATTTCAACCTCATCATTTTGGGCTTTTATTTCATTGGTCTCATATGCGAGTAAGTAGGAATTCTATGCTCTATCTATTGATAAACCCTTAGCATGTCTAGATATGTCCAAGCAAAAACCCTTTGATACTTCCTAAGCAATTATTTAAACTTCCTTCACTCTTCATGTGTTATATCATTGGCAATGAGCAAGACTTTCAAATTTTTCTATATGCCAATATTAAATGTAGTGGTATGCATAAAATTAATATTAAATTCACTTATGAAATGATGTGTGTTATGCACACTACCATATAGAAACGTATCACACAAGTAAGCAAACTTATCATATATAGCCTTAAATTTAGAAATAAGCATCACTGTCCTCAAAGAGATTAGAGATAAGAATATCAAAGACATTGGGAAAAGAAGGTTCTTCTAGTGTATCCATTGGAGCTTTTTCAGAATAAACTTTCTTTATACTTTCCTCCTCTTCAACCTCTTTCTCATCAGTTGCTCAGGACAAGCATTCAAATCACTGACTTGTTTAAAGTCCATTTCATTCTCAATTTCTGCACCAGCCATAGACTTCACCACTTCCTTAAAATAATACTTCATCTTATCATCTCCTAGTTGAACTTTCATAAAGCTTTCCCAATGTGCTACCCCATCTAGTATGCTTTATTTAGCTTGCAATGTATGACCTTCTATTTCATCACCATTACCCATATCCTTAATGAAATTAATAATCATGTCCTCAATGTCTGCTAAGGTCATCCCTATGAATGTCCATTCGATGAATTTAGATAACCTAGTATATCATGATTTTAGAACCACAATGGGTGCACGCTAATTAACCATTCTAGACTGGTTCTTCCAGAGATCTTTGCCTATTGCCTATAACTACTAATCTAAAAAATATTGTTCATGTTCTTTATTAGATGTTGTCCCTTATGCACCAAGAAAAGTGGTTGAATTGGTGGAAAATTTTAAATTTTGGAGGGAAAGTTAGTTATATAAGTATTTGAAGAAGTAGAAGAAGAATATAAGGGACGCCAATTTATAATGGTTCAAATATTAACTAACCCTATATCCACTCCCCAATTCTTTTAATTGGGTATTCCACTAATACTTAATGGTGTTTTACAGGCTCACACCAAACTTTTACAACTATGTTTTACAAAGGCTCATCCATAACCTTACAAGTGTTTCCTAAGGCTAACACTCAACTTATACAAGAGTTTTCTATTCGCTCACTCCCAAGCCTAATCCGAAAGGGTGTTTAATCTCACACCAAACTTTATAACTTGATAATAAAGAGTAATTAAGAAAGAGAAAGTTAAGAAACAAATTTATAAGAGTTTGACCTTAGTAAATGCTATTCTCTTACATCTATGACTATTTGGTAGAGTTTTCATACGTCACTCCTACCAAAGAAATGTTAGAGACAAAACTAGCTGATAATCTTCAAAGGTAGTGGCAAAATCTAGTATTTAATGCTTATCAAACACATGCCATAATTAAAAAATACATGTGATGATTGTAATTATCATTTTACTTGGTAGTAGTCAAGATTATCCATTTGTGTTTAGTGGCTAGTACAGGTGGCAGAAGGTGATTGGCTCAGCACAAAACTAGCAGTTGGGACTTTGTTTTGATGCTCAAGAATCTCATACCTAATTAAAATGTCATAGTCACAATAATGATCACATTAGTGAGGTTGGTCGTGATTTAGGAATGCGAATGGGGCTAAGGCTTTTAGATTTGTTTGAAAGAGTGTTCTGGCCTCGACTCTTATTATAACGATTATGACATTTGAAATTTCAAACAACTCTATGATAGATGGCAAGATCTAATTGATATTTTGAGGCTCTCCATGAAGCTTTAAGTGTCATAGTCAAGACTTCCACTACTACACTAACCATGAATCCTTCTAAACTGATTTTGTGTCCAAATTGGGCATGGTAGTGATCGCGACTCATGATGTAGTGGTTGTGATGCAAGTGCCATTTTGGACTTCTTCTCCATTCAAACTTCCAATGTGGTTCTAACTCATTTTCAGCATTCACAACACTTAGAATATATATTAGAATATTTCAATCTATATTGTCAATATCAAAAGAAAGATTTGACTTAGGTTTGACCTACCAGGTCCAATAATCTCCTCTTTTGATTTTGACAATTTAGATGAAATGTGAAGGGATAAAAATAACTTATGCATGATTTTAAGTTTATATAAAGTCTATGGAAGTCTAATAAAAGTATAAGGGTTGAGATTAAAAAGATCTAAACAAGTACTCCCCCTCAATTTTATACTCATCTTAAGTATACTCCCACTCAAATTTTAGTATGTTAGAGATTCATTCAATCCATTAATCTCTCCCCTTTTGTCAAGATAAAAAAGAAGAGTAATGACAATCATAATTTCAATAATCAATCGTTAAGTGCAATCAATTGAGAATTAGAGTTGAACATAATTAGAATTGTTTTATTAAAGAGGAAACATAATATCAGTACATCAACACATTCAAACATACATAGATGTTTGATCATAACACATATGGACTTAAACAGTTTTGAATTGAAAAACATAAAAGCAAAAAAATTAATCATATGAAGATAAAAACTAGAAGAAGGAAAAAGAAAAAGAAAAAAAGAGTTTAAAAAGAAAGAGAAATATCAACATCATCATCACCATTAATGACTTTTTCATCTCCTTTTTATTGGGCTTTATCTCCCTCTTCCTCTTACTTATCTTCTTTCTCTTATGTGTCTTCCCAATCCATAAAATCATGAAGATGGCATGAAGTAGCACCAATTTTCTCTTGAAGGTCAACCAAATCACTATAAATGTTAGGGAGAAGAAGGAACCTTCATTTGATCATTCTCATCACATTGTCAAGTTTTTAGTTTATGGAAGCAAAATAAAGATTAGAGGAAGAGTTAGAAGAGGAAGCTTTAGCTTTTCCCTTTCCCTTAGGGTCTTGAGTAGGTTCTTCTTGAGACTCAACTCCCTCACCTTTTTCAATGATCAGTCTTTTCCTTTTAGAGGTTAAGGACACTTCTTGCCTCTTCACCCCTTGGGCACTAAGCAAATAGTCATAAGTTTTAGCTTTAACTACTTTGGCATTGAGTAGATCAGTGAGGTCAAGAAATTTTTTGCTTGGGTCATAGGTGGGGAAAAGATTGACTTCAAATTCTAGTGTTAGGCCCCATATGCCTATACATGGTAGTCATATGAGAGGGTAAGAGAAATTAGGATTTTGTTTTCATACTCATGTAAGCCAATTGATTAATAAAAAAAACCTTCCAATTTGAATAGGGACTTTGTGAATTAGGTAGTAAAGAAAGGTTAAGCCATTTTGGGATACCTTTTCATTACCATCACCCCTTACATTTAGGGAGAAGGTAATGATGCGATGAAGAATCTAATAAGACAAGGTTTTGATATTTTCGACATTAATTTCTTAAGATCATACATTTTTTTTTTCAATGGAAATTTCCATCCAGAAATCATAATAGATGAAATTTACAGATGAGAGGTTGAAAGGGTCTTGTTCATTTATAGAGAGGTTGAACATAAAGCATAATTAGGGGTAGGTGATGTACCATTCTTTGCCAAAGCACTTGAAAACTAAACCATACATACCTGGTTGAGAAACAACAACTTTGCTTATGTAGATTGTGCATATAAACTCTCTAATAACTTTTTCATAGTCGAGCTTCTAGCAGTAAATCATGCTAACCCATCCTAAGGTATTAAGATATCTTTTAATTTCCTCATCAAGATGAAGAGTGGTGAGCATAAAATCAGAAGGGAATTTGTTAGGTTGGATCACTTTTTACTTGTTGGCCTCATAACGATCCTTCTCTTCCTTGGTTACCCCTTTCATTTTATAAAGAGGTAGTAAGGTTCTTAGATGGAAGGAAGAAGTTTAGGCTTTGCCCTTTCCTTTCTCTACTCTTATGAACTTTCTTAGAGCCATTAAAGATAAAAGAAAGGTAGAAGAAGAAGAAGAGAAATGATGAATAATAAAGAGTGAAAAGTAAGAGAAATGGTGAAATATGGAGAGATGGAGTTAAATAAGGTTTAAATAGGTAGAGGCAGGGTGAGGAAGGTTAAAAAAATTGTCAGAAATGCATCAAATGATGAAATTTCACTGTTTGAGGACAAGGCAGTTATTGCCTAGTGGTTATAGGTGATTGCAGTTGCTACATCCCTGTTGTAGCCAAGAAATGCAAAAAATTATAACAATTATAATATCCCTAAGAAAGAATAAAGTAACAGTCAACATTTTTAAAATTTGAAAAATTTTATGATGGCGACTACTTAGTCACGAGCATGGAATATGATAAGTTCAAGATTTTGAAGAGACTAGAATGTAACGACTACTATTTGCTAGTAATGATTGTGATTTATAAGATAGTTTTGTAAAATATGGAGATGTGATGTTTTAAACACATGGCCCATATCTAACATGATCAATTTAATTTTATGATGATTAATTTAAGCAAATTAGCATTGAAAAGTACAATTGCACAATGAATTAACACATCTACTACATTGATTACAACAAATCATTTATTTAAGTCAATAAAATGATAATTGGAAACATTCATAGCACATGCACATAAAGAGATTCATTTTCACCCTAAGGAGCTTCCGGCTAGCATCCCAAGTTCACTTTTGATGAAGTTCAATCACTGTTCATTAAGGGGTTTAGTGAAAATGTCCGCAAGTTGGTGATTGGTGTCAATGAACTCAAGCACCATATTACTACTTTGGACATGATCTTTAAGAAAATGATATCTAATATCAATATGTTTGCTTCTTGAGTGTTGGATGGGATTCTTATAAAGATTTATTGCACTTGTGTTATCATATTTGATGGGAATGTGATCAACATCTTTGCCATAGTCCTTAAGTTGTTGTTTCATATCAAAGACTTGGGTACAACAACAACCCCTCCTCTCCCCCGCCACATACTCCACTTCGATGGTGGATAAGGTAACCATAACTTATTTCTTACTTAACCAAGAAATCAAACATTCATCAACAAATTTGCAAGTTCTAAAAGTGCTCTTCCTCTCTATCAAACTATCAACATAATCTGCATCTAAATATCTAAGAAGACTAAGGATGATTTCCTAGGATATCAAAGTCCTAATGTAATGTGCCATGTAAATACTTTAAAATCCTTTTAACAGTATGCAAATGTGATTTGTTAAGGTAAGATTGAAAGCTAGCACAAATTGAACATAATATCAGATTTAGAAGTGATAAGATAGATTAGAGATCCAATCATACCTCTATACTCTTTCTCATCAATAGCCTTAATTGTTTCATCCTTGTCTAGTTTAATAGTTGTGAGCACCTCGACTTTCATGGTTTTGTGCTCAAATGAGTGAAATCTTGCTTGCGACTCCTACTTGTTATCGATCATTAGAGGATTAAAAGGATAAGGATCATAAATTAATAATAATGCCTAATCATGACTTGCGATTTGGATCAGCAGGGGATCCTTGAGGCCTTATGCAAGACAAAAGCCATTTTTCCAAAGTTAGGGTCAACAGGGGATCAAGGTGGGATGATACATTGGTAACATCCCTAGATGAAATATGAAGTCACCACTCGACTTTAGTTGAGACAAAAATCTAGGAAAGGATAAATTATGAGCCTACCTAAGACATTTAGAAGGCTCAATCCGTCTTCACCCTATTAGAAATCGGGTTTATGAGTTAGGTACAATTTGGGAAAGAGGTAAGGCACCCCTACGTGGCCCGAATGTTAGGATCTAACCATTGGGTAATTAATGGTTCATTCTTATACCTTGCCTTTATTAATCAATTTCTCATTTATCCATCTAGGCACATTCATCTAAGCAAGCCATCAATCATAACAATAATGTACGCAATACATAAATGTTATGCAAGATGTAAGAAATAAATAAATCATATATATAAGGCGAAGATGAGGAATACACATTCAAATGGTGGGATTATCATGTAATGAACTTAAATAATTAAAAAAGCATTCATTAATTAACTTTCTTAACCTGTAAAAATGAACATAAATTGGTCTATAAAAGCATAAGTCAAATGGAAAGAAAACAAGTTAGTACATGAAAGTATAAACAAATCAAATGAACTCAAAACATAAGAGATGAATACAATACATACTACTATCTCTCCCATGCAAAAGGTGTATAGTTATGCATCTAAGCCCATAATATCATATTTCCACATAACCATCTAGCATGCAAATATAATAAAAATGTATAAACCAATAACATGAAAAAAAGAGAACATGTAATGCAAAACATTTGGACGATGCGAAGCAGTCTGAGGCAAAAACTCACTGTAAGATGGATCCTAGGATTGATGAATCCTGACCCTATATAGCTCTAAAAGAGCATGACATCCATAGACTACTAACCATAAAGAAGGGTTAGAATGTAAATTGAAAAGGAATCACATAACTAAAATACTATTCACATGCTTATTGACATAAGCAAAACCATAAAAAGAAAGGCTCTGGAGGTCATTGGAATCCTAAGTTCCTCATTTGGTCACTACCTTAAAGTTACTAACAGCATAACTGAAATCATCGTTGAATTTACATTAGAGAGCTTAAACATTAAGATAGCAAGAGCCATGAAAACCCTTCAAAATCTATCAAAACTCCATTTTGAAGTGAATATGCATCTTTGGCTATCTAGCCTTGCCTTGTTCTACCATTATAGTGATGAAGAAACATAAAAGAAAATCTTGGATAATAAAAATTGAAATGAGAAGAAAAAAGGGTACATAAGATTATGCCCAAGAAGCCAGGGTTGTACAACCTAAAGTGGCAGATTGTACTAAATCCTAGGTTTTTGAAAATAGAAAAAGAAAGAGGAAGGGGAAGAAGAAATGGGGAAGTAGGGGATCTTAGATGCCTTTGTATGTTTTTATGCCCTTAAAGGCTCATAAGGTATTTAATGTCCTAAAAAAATGCTTAAGAAATACACAAAAGTGAAGAGTGAAGACCTAGTTCTACCTTGGAATAAATTGGGGTGATGTAGAGTTTAGGTTTTTTGTGTTTGAGGGATATTTGAGGAGTAATTCCTACAAAGTAACCTTATGCTTTCCAAGCCTCCATTCTCTCTTCAAAATGGGAGGTATTTATAGAGGAAGAAAGGTGAATGCGAGCTATAAAATGGTTTTGGTTATACTATGTTCATTTCCAATCACCAAGAAGAAAGAGAATCTTTTAGATTGTACAACTAAGAATGAGTTATACTTCCATCCATCAAAGTTATACCACCCTAAGGCTTATGGTAGGACCAATTACAGAATGTTCTTAATATTAGGGTTTAAGGAAGGGTTGTACAAAGGCATTAAAAACTTAATTATTTCAACATAAAAACTTCCTAAAGTGACATTAAACTTAAAGTGACATTAAAAACTTAAAGGTTATTCAACATAAACTTCCTTCTTAATGAGACCATTCAAGAAAGCAATTTTTACTTCCATTTGAAAAGGTTTAAAATTGATGTGACATGTAAATGCTAGAAAAATTCTAATGGCTTCTAATCTTGCTACAAAGGCAAATGTTTCATCATAATCAATGCAATTCTCTTAGTTGTAATCGTTAGCAACTAGTCTAGATTTGTTCCTAGTGATTAAGCTTTGTTCATCTAACTTGTTCCTAAACACCCATTTGTAACCTCCAATCGGGTGTTTTTTAAGCATAGGAACAAATTCCCAAACTTTATTTCTCTCAAATTGGTTGAGTTCGTTTTACATAGCAATTACCCAACTCTTATCATCAAGAGCATCATCAATTGATTTTGGCTCAAATTGAGAAACAAAAGTAAGATTATTATCTAAAGGATGTAATTGAGATCTAATACTTACTCTCTTTGATGTCTCACTAATGATGAGATCTTTAGAATATCGATGAGATCTTTAGAATATCCTTAGACTATCTTCAATCCTTTAGGAGTCCTTAAGCTTAGTTCTCATCTTGTTGGGATTAAGCTTGCTCCACTTCTTAAGGTGGCTCATGATTTACAAGTTCAATCATATTTTCCTTAGGCGTGGAGTTGAGCTCTAATTTTTCAAAGTCACTTACAAGATTATCAACAAAAGCACTTTTCCCAAGATCAAGTTTACTAGACTCATCAAATACAACATTTATAAATTCTTCAACCACTAAAGACTTATGGTTAAAGACTCTATAGGCTTTGCTAATGGTGGAATAGCCAAGAAAAATACCCTAATTGATTTTTTAAAGCAAAATTTCTAGGGTTGTCCTTGGTATTTAATATGCAGTATTTGCAACCAAAACTCTAAGATATGAAAGCTTAGGTTTTCTTCTATTCCATAGCTCATAAGAAGTTTTGTTTAGAATGGGTCTTTTGAAAACACGATTTGCAATATAGCATAAGGTATTGATGGCTTTGGCACAAAAGTAATTTAGCAAAAAATACTCATTAAGCATAGTTCTAGCCATCGCTACCAATGTTCTATTTTTTCTCTCTACAACACCATTTCGTTATGATGTTCTATCAGTAAAAAAAGTTATGAGAAATCTTATTCTCTATATAATAGTTTTTAAAATATTCATTTTGAAATTCATTTCCATGGTCATTTCTAATATAAGAAATGAAGTAACTTTTTCATTTTGAACTCTTTTGGAAAAACTTTTAAATGCATTAAAGTATCACTTTTATGAGCAAGGAAGGACACCTAAAGTAATCTAGAGTCATCATCAATAAGTACAAATGCATAATGCTTTTCATCAAGACTAGCATTCCTAGTAGGTCCAACTAAGTCCATATGAATGAGTTAAAGAGGCCTAGAAGTACTCACAACATTTTTTTGCTTTGCAAGATCCTTGGTGTTGCTTCCCCATTTGACAAGGTCCATATATTTTATGCTTTATGAACTTGAGTGTTAGAAGACCCTTTACTAGCTCTCCTTTTCACAAACTTTGTAGAAGTTCCATGCTAGCATGTCCAAGTCTTCTATGCCAAAGCCAAGACTCATTGCGTATTGAGACAAGACACTTAAAGGATTGGTTAGTCAAATTGTTTAAGTCAATTAGGTAGGTATTACCTCTTCTTTCACCCTTAAAGATTACATTTTTATCCACCAAGATTGTAACATGGCATTCTCTAGGGTCAAAGGTGACTTTGTTAACTTTATTACATAATTAACTTATACATAATAAATTATGTTTCAATCCTTCTACCAAAAGAACATTATTAATGATAGAGTAACCTTTCTTACCAATAATTCTAATGCTAATTACCTTAACCTTGGCATTGTTTCCAAATGTGACATTGCCACCATCCTTCTCTTTAATGGCTGTGAATAGCTTATTATTGTCGATCATATGCTCTGAGCACCCACTATCCACATGCTAATAATTATCTACTTTGGTGGCTTCCAAGCATTCCTACAACACAAACACATTTCACCTTTGTTTAAGTACCTAAACGTACTTGAGTCCTTATGGGTTAGGCATGAAAAGATCCTCTAAAATGAGATGCGCCTTTCTAATATAACAAAATAATTATATGGTCATATTTCATAAAATAATGGTATTGGGGCTTATACCTGTGAGTCTTTCTCCTATGTGTTACCTTGGTTTGAGTATGAGGCCTTTTCACACTTTGGTTTTATGAATGTATGCAAGTGCATGAGTGAGGAGTAGAAGAGAAGTTTTTGAATGTGTATGCTTCGAAAACCCTTTATAAGTACATGTATGCATGTTTAGCTCTTGAGCCTTGGAGAGCCTTCCCTTTGCCTTTAAGCTTAGAAGGCATAGTGCTTAGAGCACTTTTCTTCCCAATAATCTTAATATTAAAAGTTTGAGGTATAGATGCCCTAATGAATGTAGGAAGCGAAGATGTAGATGAGGAAGCTCCATTAAAGCCTAAACTATGTCTTACCAAGGGTGGTCTTTAAGATATAATGAGAGTATCCCAAGGTTCCTTCCATTTGTGAAATCTTGAAATGAAATTTCTAAGCTCAATTATTTCTCTTTTTAAATTGTCATTTTCTTTTCTAAAAGGCTCAAGAGAGGATAAGGTTTTAAAAAAAATTTCTAAAGATTTTTTGAGCTCTTTATTAGAAGTTCTCAAGTCATTTACAACATCATTCAAATCCTTAAATTCATCATTAAGTTTTGAACATTTTTTTTTATAAGTTTTCATTTAAGACTTATATTTATCACATCTCAAGATTTTAGCTTCAAGAAGCTCATTCTCTACATCCTCAAACACATCATATTCATCATAAGAATAAGAAAAAGTACCTACCTCATGTGAGTTGTCCTTTTGAGCCATAAGCAAAAGTTTGCAACCTCTTATTCTTCCCCTTCCTCACTTGAATCATCATCCTAAGTAGCTTTGAAACTCTTTTTTGTTTTTTTCTCCTTATCCCACTTTTTCTTATTTTTAAGCTTGAGGCATTTGAATTGTGTGAGACCTTATTTTCCACATTCAAAAGAAGTCACCTCATTCTTCTTCTCCTTAAAGTAAGGTGAGGATGATGCCTTCTTGAGGTTCCTTCTCTTTTTCATTCTTTCATGACTTCTTTAGATCTCCTTGAGAGCATTGCAAGTTTCTCTTCCTCTTTTTCACTTTCATCACTATCACTAGTACTTTTTACCACTTTCTTGTCCTTACTTGATTTGAAAGTAAGAGTCTTCTTCACTACTTTTTCATTCTTGTCCACTTGTCCTCTCAACTTCTTTTTTCCTCATCCTTTTTTATGGATAGCTCGTGAGTAAGTAGCTTACCAATGAGGACATCTATTTGCACCTTTACAATTTTTAGATTGGATTCTAGTATACGACAATCTCTAACATTAAACTTTTTAAAAGAAAGAGATTTAAGAATTTTGGTGTTTACCTCGTGGTTTGTAAGAACTCTTCCAAACTTCTTTTTATTTGTGACAATAAAGAGGAGAGTATTGATCATGTAGATCATGCTTTCATTGCCCTTCATCATGAAAAACTCCCACGCCATCACATATATCTCTAACCTACTAGATTTCACAAGGGTGGTGCCCCTATGATAGTTCTTCAAGGCTTTCCAAATTCCATGTGTGGTTAGATAATGTTCAACTCTACAAATTTCTTCTCTTGACATTGAGCTTAGTAGAATAGTCATTGCCCTCTTATTTTGCCATTGGACCTTCTATGGTTCTTAACCCATTCTTTCCTTGGAATTAACTCTTCATTCCCATCTACATCTTCTATTGGGGGCCTCTTTTCCTTGACTATAAATCTCATAAATCTACCACATCACTATCAAATTAGATCTCCATTATATACTTTCAATGGGTATAGTTAGATCCATGAAAGAAAGGTTTAAGATGAGTGTGAATTCTTTCTTATGCCATGATCTTTTCCTCACACAACTCAGGCTTGAATTAAAGTCTGGCTCTGATACCATTTGATGTCCCTTGTATACCAAGAAGGGGGTTGAATTAGAGGAAAATTTTAAATTTTTTAGGGAAAGTTAGTCATGCAAGCATTAGAAGAAGTAGAAGAAGAATAGAACGCTTAACAATTTATAGTGATTCAAGTAATAACCAACCCTACATTCACTCCCTAATTCTTTCAATTGGGTGTTCAACTAATACTCAATGGTGTTTTACAAGCTTACACCAAACTTTTACAACTTATGTTTTACAAAGGCTTACACACAACATTACAAGTATTTTCTAACGCTAAAACTCAACCTATTAATAGGGATTCTTTTAGTATATATTTTTAGAATAGGAATTAGGAATTTTCCTATTTTTTATGGTGCTTTTATTTTGGAATAAGTTAATTTTATGTCTCTTTTATATTCACGCAGGAAATTCTTGAAAAGGAGTTGAATTATAATTTTCAACAGTGTTGCATGGGGTATAAGATGGCCCATATAGAGATGTAGAGTTGACCAGTCAGCAGAGTAGAATCACGTAAGCAGTTAAGTGCATGAACTGTTGCATGGCCTATTAGGCCATGTAAAGCGTTAAATCTAGATTTTAAAAAGCAATTGTATGTTGCTTTTGAAGATAACAAAGACCTAATTTGGATAGAGAATATTGGGTGGAAAAAAAAAAAGCATATTTTTAGGAGAGAAAAGTGGATCTAAGAACTACACCAAAAAGAAAAAAAAGATTTTGTAAAGATTGAAGATATATTATTTTTTAAGGTTTTCACTGTTTTTGTTTAGCAAGACTTTTCTTTATAAATTCTTCTACTCAATTCAATGGATTCTTTCTTCTTTATTTCTTTTTCTTCTTTAAAGATCAACTAATTCTTTAATTCAGGGATTAAGGTGAATGCCTAACATTGATTTCACAAATCTATGAAGTGATTTTATTTCAATTATGTTGGGTATCTTGATTTAATATGTTTGAGCTTAATTGATATTATTTGTATAAACGACCACATATGTGCAATGTTTAAGATTCTAGATGATGGAACGAGAATGGAAGTCTAGGGTTAGTCTTAACCTGTTAAACTATGAGATTGAGACCATGAGAGTAGGCTTGACTTCTAGAGATATTTATGGATTTTTATTAAGATTAATGCATTGTTATTAAATTTTGTGACCATAGGAGTAAACATAATTTCAGTAATAATATACCCAATTTTGTTTAAGAGAGATTATTGGGTAAATTAGGAAAATTCATCTTCAAGCACAACTCAATCTCAATTGAAACAATTCTCTTGATATATTTATGGAATAGTATTGTGGTGTATCCAATTTCCCTATAAATCATTGTCATAAGAGTTTCTTTTAATTTAATTTTAGTTTTGTTTAATTATTTTTATAATTTCAATTTTATTTATTATTCTCTTATTATTTCAGTTGCTAGATAATAGGGCAATTAAGACTTGATTGGTATTTATTAAACAATCCTCATGGGAATTATCTATACTTAACATTATACTAATTGAAGCAATTTGTGCACTTGCAAGGGTTTTATATGCAAAACCTATGCAAAAGTTTTCTATTGGCTCACTCTCAAACCCAATCCTAAAGGGTATTTAAAGCTCGCACCAAACTTTTATAACTTGATAATAAAGAGTAATTAAGAAAGAGAAAGTTAAGAAATAAATTTGCAAAAGTTTGGTTATTGTAAATGTTATTCTCTTGCATTTATGTCCATTTGGTGGAGTTTTTATAGGTTACTCCTAACAAAGAGATGTTAGAGACAAAACTAGCTCATAATCTCTAAAGTTAATGGAAAAATCTAGCATTTAATGCTTGTCATACACATGTCGCAGTTAAGACAGACATGTTGTAGTCTTGATTATCATTTCGCTATATATTTTGCTTAGTCATGATAAAGATTATCAATTTGTATCCAATGTCTAATACAGGTGGTATAAGGTGATTGACTTAATATAAACTAGCCATTGAGGCCTTATTTTGTTACTTAAGAATCTTGAACGCGATTACAGGGTCGCAGTCATGATAATGATCATTCTAGAGAGGTTGGCTATGATTTAGGAATACAAATGGGACTAAAAGCTTTTGGATTTTGTTTGAAAGAGTGTTTCAATCTCAACTCCTATTATAACAATCATGACATTTGAAATTTCAAATGGCTCTATGACACATGGCAAGATCTAATTAGCCTTTTGAGGCTCTCCATAAAGGTTTAAGTGTCATGGTTAAGACTCCCACTACTACACTAATCATGAATCTTTCTAGACTGATTTTATGTCCAAATTAAGCATGGTAGTGGTCATAACTCATGATTTAGCCATCGCGACACAATTGCCATTTTATACTTATCCTCCATTCAAACTTTTAATGTGGTTCTAACTTGTGTTTTGTAATCATAACACTTAGAACATATATTAGAATATTTCAATCTATATTGTCAAGATCAAAAGAGAGGTTTGACTTAGGTTTGCCTACCAAGTCCAATATTACATATCTTCTATTCATCATTCCATGGCCAAGTGGTCTAAGGGCCATATATAATTATACACTATCATTTGTCTTGATCTTCTACTATTTCTATGATTGTTTCCCTTTCCTCTTTCTCTTTTTCTTTTAACATTGCTCATCGGATGCATTTGGGTAATTCTGATAATCTGCTTCCCCAACTTGCATATGAAAGAATACTTTCTCAAGATAGTCTATAGAATTCCCTTCCACATGCTACTCATCCTCTTATATAATCTCCATTTTTTCTCTTCAACTATCTCTCCTTCTTTCATCAGAAAAATTAGACAAAAGGCCATATAGATCATGCAAATCTCTTATCTCTAACTTTTCTCTCTCTTTCCATAGTAACCCAATACTCTTCTGGTAGTTTGAGTGGGAATCGTTGGGATTCTAACATATTCGTAGAGTCTTTCCTAATATATGTCATGAAAGAAAGTTCATATTCTTCATAATGCCTTTAACTTTTGAATCAACCCATTTATTTACAACTTTGACGACTTGGAAACCCTTAAAATACGAGATAGCTATGCTCAATATTGACACAATCTCCCAACTTTTGTGTAAACCATCACCTTGTCACTCTTGTTGGGGATCTTGACCTTTTAATGTATTGTACATGTCATTCTTCCCATAGGATGGTACATAATCTCCTTAAGAACAATGAAAAGGTAATGGGAATGTCCAACACTGTAAATTTCACCATTATCTCCATAATCTTGGTACTCAGTATGGTTTTGACCACTTTGGCCATTGGCTTTCTACTATTATCATAAGACTGAATAACACTATTTGATGCTTCTAAATCCTTTTTCGACACCCAAAGTTATGTAATAACTTTAAAGGGCAAATATTGATTCCAAATCCATCATCAACCATCACACATAGAGTTCGCCTACCTTTCACCTCGAAAAAGATAAACAAAGCTAGATTATGGTCCTTTCCTTTAGGTGGCAAATATTAGTCAAAAAAAGTATTTTTTTTCCTTGTTAGTAACCTAGGCAACCATGTCCTTTGGTAAAGCTTCCTTAGAAATGATCAAACTAAACAAAGCTTCAACCATCGCCCTCTTATGTTCTTGAAAGGTGATAAGCAATTTCCACACACTAATCTGAGTTGACATCTTCTTCAAATTCCTAAACATAAGATTCTTCTCTTCCTTTTTCCTTTATCATGAGCTTATCCAACTCCTTATCAACTTTAGGCTTTTTAAGGGCCTCCTGTCTGGGTAATACTTCCCACTTTTGGTTACATGGTTTACCTATTCCTTTTACTTCTCTTCATCTCTTTCTTTCTATGGTTCGATCATTCTCCCACTATTCACTTCCTCTATTTCCTCATTTAAACTTTCCTAATGATTAATAGTACTAATAATAACTATAACCCTCATAAAAGTCACTACCTCAAAGGTGGCTATCACAACCTCTTTGGGGATCCCAAAATCAATCTTGAAAGCTCCTTAGCTCAAGGTAGAACATTGTAATAGTTTGAGAGTTAGTTCTCCCTTATGCTTGGTCTTTTAACATTTGGTGGAACAATGGTTTTGTTGTCAATAAGACCTTAGATTTTGTGTCTCATTTTGCAACAATCATCTGTATTATGCCTAGCTCCTTAATAAAAAGCACAGTAAGCATATGTGTCAAATCCCCTCAATAAAGGATTAAGAGGCAGCCTCAGTGCCAATGTGTTTAGTACCCCCCTTCTTTTACAATCTCTCGAATGCCTTAGATAGAGGCTCACTTAAGTCAGTAAGTTGTCTTAACTCTTACAATGTTTACATCAATTATCATATTTCCTTCTCCTTGAGCTTAAGATGGCATGTTTCTCCTTCTACCATATTGCCTTTTTGATTCAGATTACAACTCTTATGTCTGTAAGCTTATTTCTCTAAGACCTTTAAAATTATGCATCAACTTCCCCTTAATCTTAGCACTTTTACTGAGCAAGGGTCCCCTAACAATCATTATGACTTGCTCTCTTTCAGTTGGTCTAATGGTTGCCATAATGGCCATTTTTTTTCTACCTTTTTATGTAATAATTGAAACCTTCTCCTGACTTTTATCTCAATGATTCTAGATCTTCCAAAGTTACTTTTATATTTGAATTATAGGCATAATGTTTCTCGAAAGCCTTTGTTAGTTTCTTTTAATCTTACATGATCATCCTTGGCTGATTAAAGCACCAAGTTTTTATAGACCCCTCCAATGACAACTCAAATAGCTCTTATGGATCATTAGTGTTAAGTGTCTTATGGATCTTTTCTAACTGTTTGTTGAGATAAATTGAGTGCTCCTCTTCTCACTTTTCATGGGCTTATCAAGAGTTGTAGCAGTACTCATTGCCTCTTTCCCCAGCTTTTTCTCATGATACTCCTTCATCCCAAATAAGTCATCATCAATCACAATAGGTTTGGGCGCTTTCATAACCTTTTTCCTCTTGTCAATTCTATTGACAGATGTATCAGCCTTCTTCAAAATCTCATTAATATGCTTATTCACCACTCCGATAATCCTTTCTTCCATGGCATGGCTAAGCTTAACCCTTATCTTATATATGATCTTAGATGATATAGTTGGCTCCATCAATAACTCAGGCCTTTAAATCAGGCCAAACGTCTTACTCTTCATAGTTAGTCCATTACCTATTCTTTTCTATGAGGATTTGGATGGAGCTATAATGGTTGCAAATCAAAGTTTATTAGTCTGATGCATAAACAAGATAAAAGATGCATGTATGCATGAAATGCACATTTTATTGTAAAAGATCCTTCTAGTCTTATTTCTCCTACACATGAGGTTTAAAGGCTCTTTCCTATATGGAATCTCATTTAGCATGGGATAAAGAATATATATGGTTACCTCAAACAAACCAGTTAAAGTCCCAAAAGTACATATGTACATGTGACCTATCAAACAATGAAAGAAAGAGTTAAATACAAAGGAAGAATTCTTACATTGTTTGAAAAAGATATGTTGTCCCTAGGCACCAAGAAGGGGGGTTGAATTGGTGTTTAAAAATTTAAAATAAGGATGAAGAGAAGAAGAAGGATTAGAAAGGACACGAAGATTTTATAGTGGTTCGGGCAAAACAATCCCTACGTCCACTCCCCAA
>CATIWR010532279.1:0-40064 GCA_949677035.1 Omphalea diandra
TATATATATATATATGTGTGTGTGTGTGTGTGTGTGTGTGTGTGTGTGTATTATATACAAATATATTTAATTATATATAATGTAACTGTGCATTTTTTTAGTTTAATCTCAGGAAATCAATGTTTTAGTTGCATTTCCTCAATTTTCAGGGAGCGTTTCGACCCTCAAGGCTATACTTAGATGACAGTATCAACGAACACCAAAGATTTCTATTAGGAGGAGTCAAGGTACAAATTAAATTTTTTGCTTATACAATTTTAATTTATGTGCTCATATTTTATTTTCTTACATTATAGAAATATTTTTTTTAGGATGTTGCTCTGAAGACCATGGTCAAGATTACATGGGAGCATACAATTGCTAGGCTGTATTCAAATACTCTATCCCATTGGAGACATGATAATAGGCCAAAACACATCTCTAAAGATATTTGGAATTTATGGAAGAAGAAATGGGATGCGCCAAAATTTCAAGCTTGTTTTGCCCAAGCTTTCAGGAATAAATGAACAAAGCCTTTTGGTGTTGGTATTGGTCTATCTTGCCATATAGCCAGTTTCAAAAAATTCATTGAGCACACTATGAATTTGGTTAGTTTATTTACTTATCTTTTTTTTATATTTAATTATTGAATGTTTCAACTAAAGTTATAAAATTTTGTTTTAGGAGAAATAACTAAAATGCACACCATAAATTATGATATTTTTAGAAAGACACATATTAAAAAGAGCGACAATCAATTTGTTGATAAAAAATTATAGGACATTATTATGAGTTAAATAAAAATCAATGCACTATTTTTTGTTTTCAAAAAATTTCAATTATAATGACTTCAATTATAATTCATAATCATTATTCATATGTGTTAGGATGTGGTGGAGAAAAGTATTGTAGATGTTACTTCACAGATACCAAAGGGTTTTATGAAAACTGAAGCTGTCAACATTAACCAAGTGTATATGGATGTTGTTGGAGAATACAAGAAGAGCGAAGTGTACGGAATTGGCTCCAAGCTGACATCTAACCCTCCCCTTTATTGTGCCAGCTCTTATTCAACCATATCACATATGACTATAGATCTAGAATTGGCCTTGCACATTAGAATGCAAGTTTAAGATGAAGTTTGAGACAAGCTTTGGGATGAGCTTCGAGGTGAGCTTTGGGAAGACATTCATGGCGAGCTTCAGGTTTAGTTTCAGCATGAGTTTGATCAGCGGTTTACTACCATGCAACATACACTATCATTTATGTTAGCTAACATGCATTATTAGATTCCAACTACACCACCTTCGCCTCCAGAGGACGATTAGTTTATGGAGTCAAAATGATCAGGATAGAGAAAATTAGATTTTTCTTTTTATATTTATGTATCTTATATGTACAATTTTATTGTAAACATAATACAATTTATTTCATTTTTTAATAAATAAATATTTTTTTATATATTGTGTTCCTTTTCAATATTAATTTTTAATATAATTTCAAATTTAAATATAAATAAAAAATAATAATATAAAAATTTTAATATAAAAATACTAAAAAAATATGTAGCAACAAATTAACGGCGAAATACCAATGAAATATGGATGAATATTAACGGACTAGCCATAGAAATTTGCCACATTAGCAACAGAATAACGACAAATATTTCTATTGCTAAGGTTAGCGAGAAAATAGTGAAAAAAAAATTCATCGCTAAAATTTTATCATTATTCCCTCACTAATTTAGCGAGGAAAAACTTCATTGCTAAGCGTAGCCAAGGAATAGCGACGAAATCTTAGCGATAAAAAATTTCATCACTATTTCCTCACTAAGCTTAGCGAGGGATTAAAATTTCATCCCTAAGCCTTGGCGACGACCAGTCTAATGACAGACTCAATTCTATTGCTAAGCTGTTTTAGCGATGGAAAATTCCATTGCTAAGTAGGTAGTTTTTGGTAGTGTGACTTTGTTGATATGCTCTTTAAACATATGGTTGATTAGCCTCTAATATATTGCTCTTGCATTTTTTAGACCGAAGGGCACTGTACTAGTAAGTGCCCTCATATGTAATGAAGCTCATTTTCTCCTCATCCAGCACAAACATGTTAATTTAATGGTAGTCAATTAAAGCACTAATGAAGTTATAAAGCTTATACTCAGTAGTAGAGTCCACGAGCTAATCTATGTTAAGTAGGGAGTTGCTATCCTTCAGGTAAGCTTTGTTTATATCAGTAAAATCTATACATACCCTTCATTTATCATTCAATTTTTTCATTAGAACCATATTTGATAGTTAATCTGACTATTAGACTTCTTTGATAAAACTTGCATGAAGTAGTTTGCATACTTTCTCAGTAATGCATTTTTTATGCTCAAGGGCATGATTTCTCTTTTTTTTTTTTTTTTTTTTTGTTTCATAGGCTTGACCAAGCTATTGAGATTTAAGTTATGAGCTATGACTGAGGGACTAGTTTTTATGATGTTTGTTGGGGACTAAGCAAATGTTTTGAGAATGTATGCAAGAACCGAGCTGATGTCTTTTGTAATTGGTTTCATAAGCTCTATCTCGATCCACAACATTTGCCCTTCACTAACTGATAAAGATTTTAGATCTTTCTTTGATGCAATAGCTCTGGGAGAATAGTATTGGGAGATATCCAATGATTTTATCATGATAGTTTGAGCTACCTCCATTGCGACATTCATATAAGCCTTTCTCACAACCTTTTGGTCCCATTTAATCACAACTACACCCTTTTTAGTAAGGATCTTCATGGTCAGCTATCTAATGGTGGTACATACAACTTATTATATGAGATTAGCCTCTTAATAATGGCATTGTAGGTGAAGGATATATTCCTAACTATCCATATAGTTTTATATTTCATAGTATTAAATGAGTCCCCCAGTTCCATATTTAGATTAATAGACCCTAGTTCCTTTAAGGCCAGTCAGAGGTGTTTAGACTGGGTGTAGCTTATTAAGATCTTATCCTAAGGCTTTGCATGTTATGATAGCTAGCGTGTTGATCAAGCTCCTAACATCTACTAGGATTTATTTGACCATGTAATTCTCAATCTAGCCCTAAACCATTAGAGGATCTACATAAGTGGCACACAATCCTTTATTGTCTTTAAAGGAAAAGGTGATTAGATAGGACATGGGCTTGATGGCATTGACTTTACACGTCACGTCATATACTACCTAGATTTGCCTTTGCCTTTAAGATGAGTTGTCTCCCTTATGGTCCCACCTATAAATACATTAATAATGCTAGCATATATCTATTAGTAGGCCTTTTATCCATGTGTGTGTCCTCATGTTTATTATTATGCCTAGTTTCATCATTAGTGGCCTTTTTCTAAACTATTTAAGTTTTCTTTGCTAGACCAGCCTTTCAATTTCATTTTTTAGGTCTTGAAATTCTTGTATCATGCCCATGGTTTAAAAAGAAGTTGCAATAGTTATTTTCATTTTAGGTTGCTAAGCATTTGAGGGGATAAAGGTATTATATTATCTCTTTTAACCACTTTATCAAATAAAATACCTCAATTCTACTTGTTATGAGGGGAGTAAAATACTGAATCGAGCAACTATTAGAACTATTGAGGCCTGAGCATGAACCGTCATGCCTAGCTTGGCTTCCATCACTTTTGCTATCACCATGGCATTTATTCTCCTTCTTTTTATACGAACCATGAGAGTAAGTCTAGAGGTTATCATCTAAGCGAACAAACTTGTAACTCCTTGCCATCAACTTATAAAAGTTCTTCGGAGGATCGACGCTAAGGGAATCAAACTAGCCCTTATTCTATAATTATGGATTATTGCATCGATGGCTACATTGGTTAAGATAGTTGATTTACATTGCTACTTTTGTTAAACTTGGCCAGGTAGTCATGTAGGGAACCCTCTTCTTCCTAGACAACTTCATGCAAGTCAGAGAAGATCTTGACTTGTAGTATAACAAAAATGAATTGAGCTACGAATAGTTGGGATAGTTGTATGAAACTCTAAATCAAGCCATGGTATAAGTCCTGGTACCACTCCTAAGATACTCATTTTAGGGTGGTAGAGAATATTTTGCATAAGAGCATTAGAGCAATTGTGTAGCTCAAGTTTAGACCAAAACTTGTATAAGTGACTTCTAAGATCGATTGAATCATTATAGTTATCAATGTGAGGTAGTTTGAACTTTCTTCATTTCTTATCTCTTTTAATAGAGGGTCAAGATCATATGCATAATAGTCAAGGGCAAAGTGTTCTTTACCTTGTGTTTATCTAATCATCTCTGTTATCTTCTTTTAGATGGCTTTATCATCTTAAAAACTATCTAAGAATATAGTTCGACTATCACTAAGTTTATATGAGGAATCTTTTACATTATTATACATTTGAAGGCACCGAGCTGGTTTTAATTCTTAAGTTAGTTCTTTTATTGTCCTAATTGGCCAAACTTATACAAGTGAGGAACTTTAGTATAAAGCTAAGGCTATAAGAGGTGTTTGTGGCATAATTGCCTGCTCTTAATTTTGTGCTAGTATTTGTTTAGGTCTTCACAACTAAGATCAATCTTTGTAAGTAGCTGTAAGGTAAGCAATGGCTTGGTAGTTTTAGGATTATGTGTCAGTTACACTACTATAGGCTTGTCTTCTTGGATTACCTAGGGAAGAGAGGGATAAGTGATTTGTGATAGGTACTTTTAGGGCCTAGAACATCTAAATGGTTGTGAAGTTGTTGGGTTTTGAGATCGTTGGGAGAGTCCATGACTGAGGAAGGGTTATTTAGCTCATTTCCATGCTCACCACACCAAATTGAAGTTATATGTGTTACCAAGCTAGACACTATAAATGGATCTTTTTAGTTCAATGCTAGGTAGCTTGGGTCTCATTGATTCAAGTCCTACAAGACAAGTGAAAGTGAGAGAGGAGTCTAGTTAAGTACTAAATGTCCACTCTGATGCCTAAGTCATTGACTATTGTTTAGGGGATAAAGCAAAAGTGCATGAGATAGAATGAATAAAATACCGAGTTAAGGTCCCTTATATAATAATTTAAGTGGGCTATTTAGATAGAAATGCTTATCTCATGTATTGGATAAGGATACCACTTCTTAATGATGGTTATCCTTTATGAGGAGTATAACCTTTTTTTATGAGAATAATTAGAGAAGGGCTAAAGAGCCACGTACATGAACTGAGCCAACTCTAGCCTAGAAGCTTGGAGCTCAATCTTAGACCGCGCTAGGTTTATGATAGATTGAATAGATGTGGCTTGTAATGTTAAACTAGGCCTTGTAAAGGAGTAGGCTAGCTCATTTTATTAAGGATAATATCAATAATGTAGGAGATAGTCAAGAATTTATAAGGGATACCACCATCAAAAAGAAGTTGAATAGTGTGAAGAACACGTCAATGGCGGTGAAAAAGTTAGAGGCATAGGTACAAGAGGTGGTAACAACAATACGAGTTGTTAGGATGGAGATAACATCAGCTGCGATATAAGTATCATTTTCTATTTTACATTTTGATTTAAGCATATAGGTATATAGTGGATTAATGGATATTTCTAATGAGATTAATGTTATGTTCTTTTATTATTTTCGATGGGATTACTCTAAGATGGAAGGATTTGAGCTAGAGAATGCGATTTTATTTTTATTTTTTTAAGTAAAGTATTAAATATATTTTTATGAATAAATTGAGAAAAAATAATTTTTTAATTTTATTAGTGCGTGATGTTCATCCCTACTTTTGGATTTGATTTATCTACAAATAAGCTAAAAATAAGTGTTGTCTCTTAAATTAATCAAATAATTAATTTTTTTTCCCTTAATTAGACTTTTTAAATAGTTCAACGATCAATTTGGTATTTGTGCTCATATAAAATGGAGTTGTGCACTTAATATAAGTAAATTGTTTTTCTTTTTAAATTTAGGAAATCTTTTAGACCCTATATGAAAACTCAAATTTTAAAATAATTCAATAGAAAAGAATTCTATTTAGTGATCCTCTTATTTGGAAAGTCTATATTTGAAAAAATTCAGCTATATCATTTAAAATAAGAAATGATTGATGAGAAAGACAAAAGTCAAAAGATAATTATTTCAATTAAAATTTTAAATAAAATTATTCTACGAAACTTATAACTATTAACACTATATTTTTTTAAATAAATAAAGTTATTTAATAGAATAAAATGATTTTGATTCGCTATAGATTTATTTCAAACAATAATTTAGTTAAATTCTATCAGTTTAAAATTTATTTTAGACAATAAAATTCTATTTCTAAATTAAATTCTTTCATTAATAAAATTTTTTCTTATATAATTTAATTCGAATAATAATTAACAAATAAAAGAGATTCAAAATTTGT
Source organism: Omphalea diandra (assembly GCA_949677035.1). NCBI lineage: Eukaryota > Viridiplantae > Streptophyta > Magnoliopsida > Malpighiales > Euphorbiaceae > Omphalea > Omphalea diandra. The sequence continues at coordinate 6,357 of CATIWR010532279.1, forward strand.
CGAACTCAACCTGATTGTCATATGCATAAAGATTGATTTCCTTGAAATCAAAACTCTTGCCTAGTTGAGCCTTGCCAGGACTTTTCCCTTTCAAGAATTTTTCCTTTTCCATTTCCTTTTCCTTTTCCTTTTCCTTTTACTAAACATAACCTTATTATTCATCATTTACCAAACCAACCTGACCCAACTACTAAATGAAGCTTGTTTTACCCAAATTGTAGAATCCAACATTCACTCGCATCCTAAATGTAAACTCTTTCAATGGAATAGATGCCTATACATTAGATTTATCAAATCTTATACTAAAGCCCTATAATTTATACTATGATGAACCCATTCTAGAGATCCAAATAGAGGATTCTCATATAGCAAATTCTCAAAAGTATGTTTTGGCAAGTAAGGTGTTATCTCATTATTTCATATCCCTTGATATAGTCTAAGAATCGATACAACACTCTTGGAAAATCCACAGAGGCTTTAAAGTAAAAAAAAAAAAAAGGATCTAATAATCTCTTTGTTTTTAAAATTTACCATACGGTGGACTAAAATTTGATTTTGGATAGTGGTTAATGGTCAATCTTTAACTGTCATTTAGTTATTAAAGAATGGTTTAATCATTAATTTGTAGAGAATATTGATTTCTTTTTTTCACCATTCTAGGTTTAGGTGTATAGTTTTTCTCTAAATCAAATGATAAGGGAGAATGTAGAGCAAATTGGCAAATTATTTGGTGGCTTGATTGAAGTGGACTTTACCCAAGGGAATATTATGTGTTGGGCAATCTTTCATGCTCATCAAAATAAATGTTGAAGTTAGGAAACTTTTTTCATTGGGTTTTATGAATAAAAGGAATGTTAAACACTAGTAATGAGTGCACTTTTATTATGAGCATTTGTTGGATTTCTGCTTTTTTTTTTTAGTAGATGTTTAGGGTATGTTTTAAGAGTTTCTCTTTAAAAAATGGAGTATGACTGTAAGCATAAGATTATGGGCATCAGGATGCAAAGTTTGATAATGAAGATTGATGAACATATTCTCCAAAATGCAAGAGGGAATTGCCAAAGGAAGAGGAACAAGTTCTTGGGACACTTAAAAAGCCTAAAATCAAGCCCACCACCAAACCCAAGTCAAAGTCAAGCCTAGGTTGCCAGCCAGGATTAATGGGCTATATAGCCTATTAAATAAGGCTATATAGCCCAATGTACAGCCTTGACTTAAACCTTAGCAAGAGAACCTTCTAGAATTGGTCTATGTCTAAAACCATAAGGTTGTATAACTTTGAAAATTGGATGTACAACCCAACATTGGCTATACATTTGACATGTAAACCCTAATTCTAGGAGATCCATCACTTTCTCTGTGATTAGGTATGAACATTGTGTAACCAAAACCATTTTTGGCTTTATTGTACCTTTATATTCCTATGAATACCTCTTCATTTAAAGAGGAGGAAGAGGTTTGGAAATCCTAGTGTTACTTTTCCAAAATTTCTCCACAATCACTTTTTAGCATAAAAACCCTAAACCCTAACATATTTAAATCATCTTCAAGGTAGAACAAGGCACAAACTTTACATTCTTTATACATCTCCTAAACATTTTAGAGGACATTGAACACATAGTAAGTTTTTTGGTGCCAAAAAATTAGACAAAGGCATCCAGAGATCCCTTTATTTCTCCCTTTTCTCCTTCATATATTTTCTTTTCCTTTATTTCCAAAACCTAAATTTTAGAGGTTGTACAACCTTGATGTAGGTTGTACAACCCTTTCATAGGTTGTATAACCCTCATAATGGGTTGTACAACCCAGCTTCTCAAGGATAGTTTACAACAAAACCCCTTTTCTCTCACTCAAACTTTTTATTTTCAAAGTAAGGTTTTATGACTTTTTATGTTTCCATTGGCATTATATGATAACAACTAATAGTTTAAGACCCCTATTCATTTCAAAAATGAAATTTTGAACAATTTTTAAATGATTTTGAAGGTTCATTTTGAGTTAATGTTCTATGCACTTTTGCATTTTGGATTGATTAATCTATTAAGTTTTTGTTTAAACCAAATCTAGTAATGAACAAGTCAGGAACTAAGGGTTCCTAGGACCTTGGGAGTCTCCTTATGGTTATGTTTATTTTCAATAATATGATTGCTTTGTCTTAGCTTTGAAATTTCTTTCTTCTTTGAGATGTATTCTAATCTTTGTGATGGTTAGCAATGCACATCGATGCCTATCTTCTTTTAAGCATAAGAGAGAAGGTTTATCAACCCTAAGATCTTCTTTAATGATGAACATGCCTTAGGTCATTTAAGTCCTCCAAGTGTTTTACATTCCATATTTTTTATTCTTTGTATTACATGATTCATGTGTTTGTACTTTGATTATATAATGATCCATACATGATATTGGGTTGTGTTCCTATGAACTTAGAAACATGCCTAGGTGCCTTTGCATGGAAGATATGATAATGTAGATTACACTTATTTGTGTTGCTTCCCTTTTTTTTTTTTCATGTTACTTATGTCATGTTTTTTTTATTTACTAGCTTGTGCATTTTTTTGGTGTAGGTGTTTTTGCTTAAGTTAGACAAAAAATTTGCTCTTGATAATAATCCCGTGAGATTATGGATGACAATATAATGTGAATGTATGAAAATCCATGTTAAACCCGATGCCTTGTTGCATGCCCCCATTCCCTTTTTTTAAGATGATTATGCATGGTGTAGATGTATGAAAATGCATATTTATCCCTATTTCATAATGCATGACCCCATTCCCTTTTGGATTGATAGGATGTATCAAACTGATTGTACTAAAGGCATGCTTAGGATTATTAAATTGGACTAATTAATATCTTGGTTAAAGTGTTAAAAGTGAGCTAAAAAAGCCCAAAGGTCGAATCCCAATATTTAGGTGGTTTGGGGGTGCCTAAGCTCTTCCTCAAGTTGTACTTAATTTTCAAACCCAATCTCCAATGGGGTGAGGATGAAATGGGCCTTTTAATGACTTAACTTAGGTTCAGATTTTATCTTCCCCAAATTCTTCTCTTGACTAAAGTTGGGTGATGACTTTATAAGTCCTAGGGATTACACCAATCTATCATCCCATCTTTGGTCCCCTGATGACCACCACCTTGGACATAAGGGCTTTGAATTCATGTAAGGCCTAAAGGATCTCATGTTAATCCAAACACGTGCCACTTCTTAGAATTACTACCAATGTAAAGACCCCTTGTCCTTTCGACCCCCTGATGGTTAATAAAATGATGAAGTTGCAAGTAAGATTCCACTCATTCGAGCGCAACCATGAAATCATTGTGCTCAAGATGAGCAATTGAAATATGGTCTATAGGTACATGCTCAAAGGTTATCTCATTAATATTAGTATCATGCTGTAATACCTTCCTCATCATCTGGTAGACAAAACTCACCAAGGAAGAGCTCAAACATCAAAGGTAAGTCTATTATCACAGTCTCGATGGTAAACAATTTTTGTAGGGTGACCCTCATAATGATAAAGATGAACAAAATGATTTGCAAAAATCTATTAGAATATTCCAAGCCATCAGTTTTGACTATATGGAAATCTAATGCTTTGACAAATGTAGACAGGGCCAAAATGACTGATGTTCCTTGTGATGACCTACAACACAATTAGTTAACTACTCAAGGACGTCAGGGACTAACCACATTAAATGTACCCTCTACTAAGATTCATGTAAATATCTCTCTATATTATCCATTTAGCTAGCCTATAACATTTATTTCCCCACAACACCACAACCATATTAAAAATCTAAGTAAGCCCACTATAATAAATCCAATCTATTTACTCAAAGAATCTACCACACTAAAGGCTTTCCAATTCAATACCTTAATACAGACCCAAAATCTAAGCTCTAAAAGGTTAATAAAAGGTTCCTCCTTAGACTGGATAAATCGAAGAAAATGTTTTCAAAGCTCTTTAAACCTACTAAAAATAAAACACTTTAGATGGGACTATTATGAAACTTGGCATTTTCACAAACTTATTAAAATGGTAGTTAAACTCTATAATCCTAATTCTCAATACATAGATTTGTTGAATCCTTTTAGAGATGAATTCATCTCAAATCTTAGAGTAAAGCTCAAACTATTATCTCACAATCTTTGCACCATTTCTCCACCATCTTTGCCTTCCTTTGATTAATAAACCTTAACCATTGATTTTTCAGCACAACTTTCATTCGAGTAGTTAGAGCTTTATGTAGATAAAGAAGAAGAAACAGTAAAGGCTATAGTAGGATCAAAATGAACATTAAAGATATTAGCTCTTAAATTAGTAAATCAAAGGAATACAAATCAATATGAAACTCATACTCTTTATATACTAGAATTTGAAGGTGTTGGTGGCTCGCCTAAGGCCACCGGGGGGTCATGATTGCCTTATCATGGAATTGTCAGGGTTAAAGCATCCTTTAACAATTCAAATCTTAAGGGATCTTATCTCTTGATATTGCCTTTCAATTATCTTTCTAATGGAAACTAAACAACATTTTATTGCATTAGAATAACATTAACGTTGCCTTAGTTCTTATTATGGGAAATACATTGACCTGAAGATACAACAAGGGGTTTGGCATTATGGTGGCAACATGAAATATAAATTCAGGTCCTTCATCAAGACAAAATTTTTTTCAATGTTTTATGTCATAATGTGGATAGTGGAAAAGGATGCCAAATGTCCTTTGTTTGTGGTAGTCCATACAAAACACAAAAACTTAGAGTTCTTCAATAGTTGCAGTGTCTCAAGCTACACTCTAAAGCCTAAATATATATCAATGACTTCAATTTGATAACCAATGTTGTTGAAAATATCCTATGGGTTCCCAATTATCCATGTTTCGAAATTGGCTCAATTCATGTGAATTAATGGATTTGGAATATAAAGGTTTGACATTTACCTGGTTCAAAAAATAGTTGGGAAATCCATATACAACCCAATATTTAGATCGAGCTATAAATCCATCATTCTAGATTTACTTAGTTATCTATTATAAAATGGTAAGATCAGACCATAAACCCATCATTCTAGATATAAGGTTTTTTGAGAAAAAAAGAAGAAGGTGTTTTTGCTTTGAAGCTAATTGGTTAGAAGAAGAAAGGTGTTTCTCAAAGCTAATCTAGGCTTGGCAGAAACTTGAATAGAGATATGTTATGTTTAAACTAGCTCATAAATGTGAAAGGGGTAAATACACTAGGAAAAAATGGAGTAAGGAGATAGTTGGCAATACTTGACAACATATTCAAGACATCTAAGCAAGAATTGAAGTCTTTAATTAAAATAAATTCACTAAGCAACACAAGTAAGAAGAAGCATAACTAACTGATGAACTTAACAAATGTAAAAAATAGAAGGAAAGGTATTGGCATTATCGTTTGAGAGTTAAATGGCAAAGCTAGAGACTAAAACACAAGGTTTTTCCATGCCACGACAATCAAATATTGTAAACGAAATCATCCTATGAAGCTATGAAGTGCAAAGGGTTAATAGATAAAAGAAGAAGATCATATTGCAATAATGATTCAAGAGTTCTTTCATGCACTATATGCAGTCTCTCCTATATAAGATCAAATAGACATATTGGCTAGTGTTTCTTACGTAGTACCTTCAAAGCTGAATGAGTATTTCTTAGCTCCTATTTATAATCTTGAGGTTAAATAGGTAACCTTTAATTTTGGTAGATATAAGGCTCTAGAACCAGATGGGTTCCTTTGTTTTTTATATTAGTAGTTTTGGACATAAATTGAAGAAGAGGTTTGTGAAGCTATAAGAAGTTTCTTTAATAGGGTTATATGCTAAAGGAGATGAATAGGACTAATTTAGTCCTCATCATAAAGGTACCAAGTCCTGAATTCATCATTTAATTTTGACCAATAAGCTTTGTAATTTTGCATATAAAATTATTACTAGAATTATTATTGATAGGTTTAAAGCCTTACCTATCTTTACTCATTCATCCTTGTCAAGTTGCTTTTATCTTGGGAAGAGTAATTTAAGATAATGCACTTATTTCTCATGAAGTACACCACAAGTTGAATACGTCCTTAGCAAAAAAAAAAAAAACATTTGTATATGACTATTAAATTAGATATACATGAAGCATATGATCATATGTATTAAGGTTTTCTCAAGAAAATTATGCTAAAATTAGGATTTTGTTCTCATTTTGTCTATATAATCATGCAATATATGCACTATCTCTTGTTCTATCTTGATCAATGGAGTTCCAACTCCATTATTTACTCTTAATGGTGGCTAAGGTAGGGAGATCTTTTATTACCTTACTTATTTTATTTTTTTTTTTATGGCCAATGCTTTATCTTATTTCATGGACTTGGCTATCTCTAAAGGCACCATTCGTAGTCTAAAATTGAGTCCTTATTAGCCCAAACTAAGCCATATGCTATTTGTAGATGATACACTAATTTTTGGTAGGGCAAATTCAAAGGAAGCTACTAATCTATTATTTATTCTACAGATTTATACAAATGCATTTAGACAACAATTAAATTAAACAAGTCTTTGATTTTATTTAATAAATGCACTCCATATGATAGAAAAAAACTCTTATTTTACATCAAATTAACATGAAATAGATGAAATCTATTCATTTATATTTAAGGCTTCCTTCGATTTAGAGCATATCAAAGACTAAAACTTTAAGTTTTTTGAAAGATATCATGCAAGTGTAAGCTTCAGGTTCTAGGTCTCTGAATGCAAAGCCTGATGATGAAAATCATTGAATACATCCCCATAATGCAAGAGAAATTGCTAAAGGAAGAGATAAAGGCCTTAGGAAACCTTGGAGAAGTCTAAAGCCAAGCTTAAGACCAAAGCCCAACACCAAGCCCACAACTAAAGCCCAATCTGCCAGCCTGAGTAAATGGATTATACAACCCAGTATCAGGGTTATACCACTCTACTAGCCTGAGCAAATGGGTTGCATATGCTAGTAATTTGGTTTGTACTACACAGGTCTCCTTAAACCCAAACCCCTAAAACTTCTAAAACCAGTATCCCTTTATACCTTAGGGTTATGCAACCCTGACAAATGGATGTACAACCCATTTTTGGCTATACAGCCTGCATGAAAACACTATTCTAAGAGGTTCATCTCCTTCTCTATGGTTGGACATAAACATGGTGCAACCAAAACCATTTGTGGCCTTGATGCACCATTTTCCTTCCATAAATACCCCCCATTTTGAAAAGTGAAGAAGAAGCTTGAAACCTTAACAAAACTTTGCCAAATTTTCACCTCAAATCATACTTAACACAAAAATCCTAAACCCTAAATCATTTTAAGATAGAATAAGGCCTAATCTTTACACTTTGGTCTATGTCCTAAGCATTTTAGAGGATATAAATCATTTAATGAGCCTTTGATTACAAGTAAACATCAAGGAAGGCATCCATAACCTCCTATTTCCCCATTTCTTCTCCCCCTTCCCCCTTTTTATTTTCATTTTGTCTCAAAAATAAATTAGGTTTGTATAGTCTTAATATAGGTTGTACAACCCACCTTTATGGGCTATATAGCCTCAAGTATGGGTTGTACATCCTTTTTTCCTAGGGAATAGTTTTGTAAAACTCTTTTTCTCACATCCATATTTCCCCTTATCAAAGCAAACTTTTTATGATTCCTTATTATTCCATTTCAAAATGGGATGAGGCCAAATGGCCTAGGACCCTTATTCATTTTAAAAAATATAACCTTGAATATGTTTTGAATGGTTTTAGGATGCATTTTGTACTAATACTCCATGTTCTTTCATATTTTAATTGATTGGTACATTAGGTGTTTTGTTTTAATCAGTGACCAAGTGAGGAACTTATGGTTCCAAGGATCTTAAGAGCTATTCCTATGTTTGTGTTCATGCATAGAGCATGTGAATAGTCTTTGGCCATACAATGCTCCATTTTTATTTGCATTGGAATCTACTTGATGATTAGTAGTGCCTATGGATGCATAGCTTTTTGTGAGTAATGAGAAGGAGGGTTCATTAACCCTAGGATATCTTTTGTAATGAGTTTTGCCTTAAGCTATTCTACATCCTCCAAGTGCCTCGCATTGCATGTTTACTATGTTTGATGCTCATGGTCCATGTATTTTGATCTTATTTTGCTTACTAGTTTGTCATGTGGGATGATGTTCATTATGGACATAGATACAAGTTTAGGTATTTGTATGAAAGACATGGTAATGCGGCTTTGTTTATGTGTTTTATTCATTTACTTTATTTCCTTCCTTTTATCATTTGATCATTAACTTGTTCTTTTCCTTTAGGTGTAGATGTACTTACTTAAGTTAGACCAAGAATTTAGTCTTGACCATCACCCTATATGATTATGGATGATTATGACGTATGATGTGCATGGACAATTTATGATAATCCTTATACAATGATTTATGGCCCCATTCTCCCTTTTAGATGATTATGCTTGAATGAATGTATGGATATGCATGATGATCCCTATACCATTATGTATGATCCCACTCCCCTGTGGATTGATAGAATGATTTGATTTCACTAGAGGCATACTTAGGGCCATTAAATTAGACTAATCAATAACTCGGTTAAAATATTAAAAGTGAACCAAAGATGCCTAAAGGTTGGATCCTAATATTCAAGCAGTTTGGGGTGCCTAACCTTTTCCCCAAGTCACATCTAACTTACACACCCAGTCTCTGATGGGGTAAAAACGAAATGGGGCCTCCTATTAGACTAGGTGGGTTAAACCTAAGTTATGAACCTTTTTGGATCTTGACAATAGAGATTGATTAGTTCTAATTCCTTTTATTAATTATTGTTTGCAGATTCTAAGTTAGTTTTTTCATTGAAAGTTGGATAGAATTTAAAATCACCAACCTTGAGAAGTTTATCCAAATTCGCAGTGTGTTTATCCTAAATCGCGATCACAAATCAGTCATAAGGATGGATAAAGCCAGGCTAGAGGAATTAGCGGTGGAATTCGTAGCAGCGACTTAGCCGAATAAAGTGAGCTTGAGTCACAGAGGAATTCGTGGTTGGTATCGCATCTTCATTCGCGACCACGACTTTCATAGTGATAAAGGATGAAACCAAAGTCATAGCCGCAACAGGCCAAGTGTCCAAGGTATCCATTGAAGATCAAAAATTGCAAAGGCGAATTTATGGTCGCGATCGCGACTCAAGAAGCTATAATTTCCTCTTTAAACAGAGGAATTCACAGTCTCAATCGTGCCAAGGCAAAGACAACTCCCGACCACGATTTTTAAGAAACCGGTAGAACATAACAACTGCATTCTTGGACAACCAATGAGTAACTGATACGTGGACTAGCTGTTAGAAACAGTATGGGGTTATCTGCCGTGATTTTTAGCTCCTCAGTACAAATTGAAAATTCGCGATCACGAGATAGTTATAGCGACCGTGATTTCTGCCTGACAAACATTTAATGCAAAATCTACCTAGCACAACTTGGAGATTTGCTGAGAGTTTTAGAGAAGCGTCTCTTTGGTGGATCTAGGCTAAAATACTCTACCAAACAGATGTAAATGCAAGAGAATTCATTAATTTGTGACCAAACTCTTGCCAATTTGCTACTTAATTTTTCATTCTCATTTATGTGTTATTAATTGTTAGGTGTGAGCAATAAACATCATTGTAAGAAATTAAGAGTTAGCCTAGATTTAAAACTTAGCCTAGATTTAAAACTCTTGTAATAGGTTAAAGTGTGAGCCTATACAAAACACTTGAGAGAGGTTGTTGTATGAGCCTAGAAAACACAAGTTGTAAGGTTGTTGTGTGAGCCATAAACACAAGTTGTAGAAGTTTGGTATGAGCTTGAAAACACCAGTTTAGTGAAGTGAAATACCCAATTATAAGGAATTGGGGAGGGGACACAGGGTTTGTTAATACCCCAACCACTATAAACCTTTGTGTTATTTCTTCTCATCTTCTTCTTTACCTTCAAAACACTTGAGCTCACCTTAATTTTAAAAATAGCCACCAATTCAATCCCCCTTTTTGGTGCACTAGGCCAACACCTTCTAATAACTTAGATTAGGTTAAGATTTTACCTTCATTATATTCTTGTATCGACCAAGGTTGGGTGGCAACTCCACATTTCCTAGGGATGGTACCAATGTATTGTCCTGTGTTTAGTCCTCTGATGACTATCACTTTGGATTTAAGGCATTGAATTGCATAAGGTCTAAAAGGATCCCTTATTAGTCCAAAACACATACCACACCTTGAGGTCATTACTAATGTAAATACCTCATCTTCTTGATCTCCTATTAATCGATAAAATGATAAAATCACAAGCAAGATTCCACTAGTTCGAGCTAAACCCAATATGCTCATAATGGCGACTCCACTGGGGACTCAAAATTGATTTTGCTTTCAATCTTTGGTTCACTTTTAATATTTTAAACTTGTTATTGAGTAAATCCCTTGCATTCATGTAGTCTTCACACTTCACCACAAGCATTAGGTTGGCCTTAGATAAACTCATGGTTCTCCAAACATGAGACTTAAGCTCTATTTGGGCTTAGGAGATTGCAAGGAAGATTCATCACTCATTACCTTAGTACCTTCGGTATATCAAAAAAGAGAACATGACAACCACCTTCTAAGCTTATGGGAGCCATCAACTTTAACAACCTTTTCAACCATTAAGCATATGTAGGAGCCAATAGTACCTTGAAATAATGCACCCTACTTGTTTACATTTCTTCTCCAAAAAAGAGTGAAAGTCTTTAAAAAATATGGTTAGGTATCTCTAATATAAGCATAAATGTTACCCTACCCCTTTAGATGTAATTATCCCCCCATATGTAAATGCTTGTGTATTCCTTCACTCATTATATAAATACTTTCTATGTACATCTCTCTCCCCTTAAAGAGATATTGTTCCTTTTGTATACATGTTTCTGCAAATAATGTAAGGGATTCTTCCTTTTTGTACCTTTATATATATATATTCTCTCAAGACTTTAACTCTTCTTAGTCCTAGGTGGCCTTGCACATTCTTTGCCCCACAATGGTATAAGAATGAGACCCACCTAGGAAAGAGCCATTGGACCTCATGTGTGGGAGGAATAAGATTGAAAGGATATTTTGCAAAATGATTTATGCATAACGTGTATACATGCATTGATTATCTATTCATGCATCATCATAACTCCATCTAAACCCTCATGGAAGATAAAGGGCAACCGACTTGCTGGGAAGAGAAAGACATTGAGTCCAAGTTAAAAAGTTGACCCAGTCATGGAGCCAACCATCCCACCAGAGACTTAAGAAAAGATGATGATTGGCTTTAACCGTAAGATGGAAGAGAGGATTATCGAGGAGGTAAATAAATGCATAAATGAGATTTTGAAAAGCGGAGACCTCTGCTAATGAAACTGACGGAGAAAGTGCCAACAAAGGCCCCCTAACTTATTATGATTGATGAAGATCTATTTATGATGAAAGAATATCACAAGAGCAAGCTAGATAGAGAAGTAGAGAGTATCATTATTGTTTTAGATAAACTCATGGAGAATAAGAAGGAGAACATCCGATTTGATGACTTTGCAAAATAGTTAGACAAAATACAGAAGGCTTTTGGTGCTAAAGGTTTAGAAAAGAAAACAAACATTGAGTAATTGCTTGCTCACAAACCTAAAAGGTTTCCAACTAATTTTCATAAGGTTGAGCTTCCAAAGTTCACAGGAACACAGAATGGAAAGAACCATGTTTGCTTGTTTGTGCTAGACATGAAGGCATTTAGGGTTTTAACAGACACTATGTTAGAGCTTTTTGAATTATCCTTAAAAGAGTCCATAAAGACATGGTACTTCAACCAGCTGAATACTATTAGAGAAGATTAAAAGGAACTAATGAATGCTTTCAAGAGGCACTATGCTAGTAATTTGGATCTAGAGGTCATATTGCAAGACTTGGAGTCTTTAAAGCAAAAAACTGGTGAAAGGTTCAATGACTACATCATGAGATGAAGGAAGATGGCGTCAGAGGTGACCATGAAGCCTATAGAGAGAGAGAGAGCAAGTCAAGATGATTATCAAAGGGGTCTACTTAGTATTAGCACCAAAATTTGGGGAATGTTGGTCAAGAACTTAAGAGGACATTTAGAAGTAGGGTTGCAGGTTGAAGAGTTGGAATCTGAGTTGGGAAGGTAGTATAGGGAAGAAGAAGTGCCACTGTCTCTACCTTAAGCTGAAAGAAACACAATGGCTAATGTTAACGCAATAAGGATGCCATGACAGTTCATTGATTTAGGGATGCCTATATCTAAGGCATTTGAGAGGTTGCAAAAGAAAAGAGTGTTAAAGCCTCTAGCATCGAAGCCATCTCATAATCCACTGCTTAAGAGGTATGGTGCTAATGCGAAGACTATCAGAGAAGATTAGAAGGAACTATTGAAAGCTTTTACGAGGCATTATGCTTGTAATTTATATCTAGAGGTCATATTACAAGACTTGGAGTCTTTGAAGTAGAAAATTGGTGAAAGCTTCAATGACTACATCAAGAGATGGGAAGACGACCTTAGAGGTGACCACAAGGCCTACAGAGAGAGAGCAAGTCAAGATGATTGTCAATGGGGCTCTACCTAGTATTAGCACTAGAATTAGGGGAATGTTGGTTAGGAACTTTAAGGACCTCTAAAAAGTAGGTTTGTAAGTTGAAGAGCTGGAATTCGAGTTGAGAAGGCAACAAGGGGAAAGAAGAAACGCCTATCTTAGCCTTAGGCTGAAGGGAACACGAAGACCAATTTCAACACATTAAGGATGCCATGATAGTTCATTTATTTGAGGATGCTTCTATCTAAGGCATTTGAGAGGTTACATAAGAAAGGAGTGTTAAAGCCTCTTACACTAAGACCACCTCCTAATCCATTATTTAAGGAGTATGACGCTAATGCCTATTGCACTTTTTATTAAGGAGCAAGTCATAACACCAATGATTATTACAGACTGAGACACGATATTTAAGATCTTATCAATAATAAGATGACTATTCTACTAAATTTTGAAAGGCCTAAAATCGAGGGAATCCATGTCCAAACTATCATAGTGTTCCTCCCTAAAGTTAGGGGACATTTATAATAGATTTTGAAATTCCCAAGGAAGTTGTTATTGCTATTGTTAAAGAAGTCTCAAAGAAGGTTGTGGTTGTTTGTACTATTAACCCTTGGGAAAACTTAGAAGAGGAGGCAGAAGAGGTGTGAAGGAGGAGAATGATTTAGCTATGGGAAGAGAGTGATGAAGAGAAAGAAATTGGATGAGTGAACCATGTAACTTGAAATGGGAAGCACTACCCCAACAAGAAGGCCTCTAAAGAACAAAGGGTTAAAAGGAAGATGGATGAACTCATTTTGAAGGAGAAAGGGGATGACAATCCTATTGTGAAATAGTTGAAAAAGGTTCTAGCCTAAATGATAAAGAACCCCTAGGAGATCCCCCTTAGGAAGGCTTTATGGGAATTGTTATTTTGCCTAAGAAAGTATAGAAATCAAGTTGTCAATTAAAAGATTAGAACCCTGAAGAAATTAAGTCCTTAAAACACCAATCTTGAAGATGCCATAAAGGTTGATCACTCCTTTGATAAGTCTAATTTTATATTCCATAAAAAACACAAGAAAACAAAGCATAAACTTGCCAAAACTCAATAATATTGATTAAAGATTAATTCTTTTTTCATAATACAAGGCTATGGCTTATATAAAGCCTTACAAATAGAGTTTTCTTACATAAAGAAAGTTCTTATATTCCTAAACAAAGTCATATCTAAGTAGGAAACATATTCTAAATAAGATACTTACTAAAATGGAAGCAAACAAAAAAAAAACTCAAACATGGCTAACAAAAAGAAGAATCCCAAATTGCAGTCGAGACACATGGTTATGCGATGCGATGCATGGTTTGTACAATCATGAGCAACTCATTCTTCATCTTCGATGCACAGTTGTGTGCATGGTTGTACTTCTTAAAAGCATGGTTGTGCTTTGAAAATGTAGCTTTCTTCTTAAGGTTCCTTCCATTCAATTAAGGTACAAAGGACTTGATTTTGATTTAAGGAATATTCTTTAATTTCCTCTTGCAACTCATGATCAATCCTTGCAAAGTTTCTTTCATTCTTTTAGTCTTTACTCTAGTCATTAAACCTCTAATCACTTGTAATGGATCTTGAGAAGGCTTGCTAGTAGCTTGATCTCCATCATTCCCTCCTTCTTTAAAGTAGTTCATCCTCAAATCACCTACATCAAACAAAGATAAATAAGCAATGTTAAAAGTAGCACTAACATTACCATAGTTGCTTGGTAAAGCAAGCTTATAGGCGTTATCATTGATCACTAACATTACCATATTTGCTTTGTATGGGAAATCTCTCTTTATGCATATGTACCTAAACCTAATCTCCAGGTTCAAAGACAACCTTTCATTCGCCTCTTGTTAGCTTGTTTGGCATATTTTTCACTCTCTCTCTCCATGTTAGCATAAACCTTGGCATGTAAATCTTTCATAAAATCTGCCTTCTGCTTACCATCAAGATTAACATAATCATTAGTAGGCAAAGGTAAAATGTCTAAATGAGTTAAAGGATTAAAGCCACAAACAACTTCAAAAGGAGAAAAAGAAGTAGTAGAATGAATAACCTAACTATATGCAAACTCAATATCTGCTAATGTTTTAAGTTCTTTTGAATGATAATGCATAACAAAGTAGTGAATGTCCTATTAATGAATTCAAATTGTCCATTTGTTTAGGGATCTGCAATAGTAGAAAATAAGAGGTTAATTTCTAATTTACTCTATAAAGTGTGCCAAAAATGACTCAAGAACTTGAGATCTCTGTTACTAATAATGGTTTTAGGCATGCCACACAAACAAACCACCTCTTTAAAGAACAAATTAGAAATATGTGTTGCATCATTGGTTTTAGAACATGCAATGAAATGAGCCATGTTACTAAACCTATCAACAATAACAAATACATTATAATTGCCACTTTGAGACCTTGGTAACCCTATTACAAAATCCATGGAAATATCAATCCATATTGGGTAGGCATAGGCAAAAAGGTATATGAACCATGTGGTTTAACTTTAGACTTTGCTTGCGTACATGTATTGCATTTATCACAAATAGATTGTACATCATGCTTCTTATTAGGCGATTAAAACAACTCATGCAATATGTCTAAAGTCTTTTACATACCAAAGTGCCCCATCAAACCTCACTTATGAGTTTCCCTAACAAGTAGTTCATGAATAAAAGAAATATGCACATATAATTTGTCTTTCTTAAATAAGAATCCTTCTTGCCAATAAAAATCTCTAAATGCACTCTTAACACATGCATCTCATATGTGGTTAAAATCAACATCATTAGCATACAAGTCCTTAAGCAAATCAAAATCAAGTAATTTAGTTTACAAAAAAGCAAGTAATGTGTACCTCTTAGATAATGCATTGGTTATAACATTTCTTTTCGCATGCTTAGATTTGATTAGATAAGGAAATCTTTCAATGAACTCCAACCACTTAGCATGTCAGTTATTAAGCATACCTTGCGATTTCAAAAACTTTAAGCTCTCATGATCAAAATGAATGATGAATTCCCTTCGCCATAAATAATATTGCCATGTTTGGAGAGTTCTTACTAATGCATAGAGCTCTTTGTAATAAGTAATATAGTTCAAAGCTTCCCCTTTAAGCTTTTCATTAAAATATACAATTGGTTTGGAATCTTACATCAAAACATCTCCTATTCCAACAGCGGATGCATTACATTCTACATCAAAAGTTTTGTCAAAGTTAGGCAAACATAATAATGGTGTATTAGTCAATTTTTCTTTTAAAGTATTAAAAGCTTATTCATGCACTTCATTCCACTTAAAAATAATAACTTTTTAACAAGTTCATTCGAAGGTAAAACAATGGTACTAAAATATTTAACAAACCTTCGATAGAAATTTGCTAACCCATGAAAATTTCTTACATCTTTCGCATTCTTAGGAGTAGGCCATTCTCTTATCGCCTTTATGTTTTCTTCATCAATACTAACACCTTGCAAACTAACAACAAATCTAAGAAACATAATTGACTCCATGCAAAATTGCACTTTTATGATTAGCATACAATTGATGCTCTCTTAACACACTAAACACATCATATAAATGTTTCATACGCTCATCTAAAGTCTTACTATAAATCAAAATGTCATCAAAGTAAACTACCATAAATTTTCCTATAAAAGCACATAAAAGATGATTCATTAACCTCATGAATGTACCTTATGCATTAGTTAAACCAAATGACAATACTAACCACTCATACAATCCATATTTTATTTTCAATGCAGTTTTCCACTCATCTCATTTTTTCATGCGAATTTGATAATAGCCATTTTTCAAATCAATTTTGGAAAACAAATAAGAGCCATATAACTCATCAAACATATTATCTAACTTTAGGATAGGATGCCTATACTTTACATTTATCTTATTGATGGCTCAACAATCGACATACATACGCCATGTTTCATCTTTCTTTGGTATTAAGATGATGGGCACCGAACATGGACTGAGACTCTCACTCACAAATCCATTTTGCACCAACTCATCTACTTGCCTTTAGATCTCCTTGGTTTCTTTAGGATTAGCGCTATAAGCAAGTCAATTTGGTATGGTATATCTAGGTATAAAGTCTATTTGATACTCAATACTTCTTAAGGGAGGTAATCATTAGGGAGTCTCTTCCGGAAAAAGATCCTTAAAATCCTACAATAATGACACTACAACACTAAGTAAAGATGGGTTAACGTCATTAGAAGAAAGGTAAATGTCCTTGTAAATGAGTAAAATTATTTGTTACCTAGTAATCAAAATACTCTTAACCTCACTTTTTTTTTTTGTAATCAAAATTTTTTCCTCACTCTTCTCTCTTTTTCTTTTTTGCACATTTTTCTTTTCAATTGTTCTCTCTTCCTTACTTTCACTTTTTTCTTTCTCTTGCATACTTTCTTTATTTTCAATTGTTTTTTCTTCCTTACATTTTTTTTCTTTCTTTTGCATTCTTTCTTTTTCTCTTCCTCATATATTTGTTTGTCTTTCATCTTGCACTTGTTTGCTATTGTCAATTGAACCTCAATAAGCTTGTCATGGTTCAAAAGGAGTTAGTACAAAACGTTGATTATTAAGTATAAAGGAATAATGATTGTGGTACCCATCATAAGTGATCCTACTATCAAATTGCCATGGCCGACCAAGCAAAATATGAACTGCATGCATTGGTGTAACATCACATAATACTTCATCCATATGTTTTCTAATGGAAAAAGACACTAACACTTGTTAAATTGCACTTCCCCCAAATCATTAAGCCAAGTGAGTTTGTATGGTTTAGGATGCTTTAAGGTATACAAGTCTAGCTTTTCAACCAGTAATGTACTAAAAACATTGGTGCAACTACCCCCATCAATAAGCAAATACATACCTTGCCTTTCATATGGAATCTAGTATGGAAAATTTGCCTATGTTACTCATCATCATCATCTTTGGGTTGTGCACTCAATGCTCTCCTTGCTATTAACATTTCACCATGAAAGGGTCCTTCAATTTCCACATCTGAACAATCTTCCAACAGTGGCATTTCATCATTGCTTGAGCCACCAATCTCAATATCACCATTGTTCAATAAGATCATAATCCTTTTATTTGGGCATTGAGAAGCAATATGCATGAATCCTTGGCACCTAAAACACTTTGCATCATGTGATTTAGAAGTTCTAGTTTTGATTTTACCTTTCAGCATAGTAATTGAATCTTTTGGCTTTGTCTCCTTCTAATGTTTTGTGATGGCCTTATTGTCCTTCCAATTAGCCCTCCATGAAGAGTTAGATTTGGATCCTCTAGATTTGAGTTGCTTCTCCACCTTAATGGTTTTGTGTAAGATTTCCTCCATCTCCACATAGTGTTGCAACTCAATAATAACAACAATCTCATTTTTCAATCCTTAAATAAATCTTATTATGGTAGCCTCATGGTCCTCCTCCACATTAGTCCTTATCATGGCTATCTCCATCTCCATGTAGAAGACTTTCACACTCTTAGAACCTTGCACCAAACTTTGCAATTTTTTATGTAAATCATGATAGTAATGCTAGGGATAAACCTTTTGCGTAAAGCTAATTTCATGCCTTCCCATGTTCGAATAGGTCTCTATCCATGCCTTTGCTTATTAATCACAAATTGATCCCACCATATGCTTGCATAATTAATGAACTCCATGATTACTAATTTTACTTTCTTCTCCTTAAAGAACTCATGACAATCGAACACATGCTCAACCTTTCACTCCTATTCTAGGTACAATTATGAATCATTCTTAACTTGAAATATGGGAATTTTCATCTTGATGCTACTTAGGTTGCTATCTCTTTTGAAAATAGTCTTTTGCTGCCTTTGCTAGATATTGATTCCTCTTAATCTGATTCATCTTCATCCTTTTCCTTGGCCACACATCACCTAAAGGATTTGGAATTTGATGGGGATTGTATATCATCAAATTTCGCATTAGGCTTTTGAAATTGATCAACAATAACCTTTATGAACAATTTCATGACACTTTCTTGTGATACTCCTTCAACACTCATGTTTTTAACCTATAAAATTTGTTAGTAATAAAAGAAAATTAATCTTCACACACTCACTTACGTGTTTACACTCATGTAGATGATGATCACTCATGTTTCACACAATTGTTGGCTTTTACACTCTAATGATCTTAACACTTTTGCCTCTAACATCTCAAGCTCTCCTTTTTACTCTTAAAATAATCAAAGTCAATAAATCTTAAGAGTAATCAATAATTGATGACAACCTCAAAGATTAAGACTTTTAAAGATTTAGTTATGGCAAATCAAAAACATAATGAAAATTGATTAATATAACCAAGAAAATAAAGAAGCTCAAAAAGAGGCAAAGGACGTATGAAAGAAATAACAAGAACACAATGAATCAAAGACATAAAAAAAAAACAACTTGTATAAAGAGATACAAAGAAATCAACTTTTATAAAAAGACACAAAGAAAACAAACAACTTAATTGTACTCAAAATAAATTGAAACAAACTTCTTTTTTGTTTGGGATATGAGTATTATGATTTCTTCTCTTTTCTTTTTTTTTTTTCTTTTATTTCTTTTTCTTTTATTTTTTTCTTCTTTTCTTTTTTTCAATTTATATTCTTTTATTTTTTCTTTCTTTTTTTTTTTGAAATAAAAAGATTAAACAAACACTTTTGAGTTCAAGTGATACAAACTCCAATAATTACAATTTGAAACCCAAAAATTATAGAGAATTGTAAACTTCAAATATGTTTATTGAAACTCAACACTAATAATTTGAAATCAATGACATTCAATTTGATTGACATGTTATCATAAGAAAAGAAACAAAAGAAACACAAAGAGGTAAATAGGTGAAAAAATAAAACTAGAAGGAGAAGATTTAGAGAAACAAAGACAAAGAAGATATGAAACAAAGAAATCAAACAACAAATAAAGGATACATAACTTGATTCCAAAATTGAGCTTTGATATGAATTGATAAACAATCCATTAGGAAACTTGCCCTAGGAACTCTTTATATGAATTGTTATTTTGCCCAAGAAAGTCTACAAATCAAGTTATCGATCAAAAGATTAGAACCCTAAGGAAACTAAGTCCTTAAAGCAACAATCTTAAAGATGCCACAAAGGTTTGTCACTTCTTTGATAAGTCTGATTTTGTATTCTACCAAGAACACAAGAAAGCAAAGCATAAACTTGCCAAAACTCAATTATATTGATTAAAGATTAATTCTTTTTTGTAATACAAGTCCATGGCTTGTATAGAGCCTTATAAAGAGAGTTTTCCTACATAGAAAAGGTCATATATGCCTAAACAAAGTCACATCTGAGTAAGAAACATATTCTAGACAGATACTTATGAAAAGGGAAGCAACAAAAAACTCAAAAATGGCTAACAAAAAGAAGAATCTTGAATTATAGTCGAGACACATGGTTGTGCATTGTGATACATTGTTATGTGCATGTTCATAGTTTGCACGATTGCGAGCAGCTCATTGCTTATCTTTGATGCATAGCTGTATGCATAGTCATGCAACTACCTTTTGTCCATTGTTGTCACCTTGAAGCAAGGTTGTGCGTCATGTTTCTTCTTTTAAACAAGTTTCTTTTGACTTGTAGCTTTCTTCTTAAGGTTCCTTCCATGCAATTAAAGTAAAAAGGACTTGATTTTTAATTGAAAAAGATCTTTTAATTTCCTATTGTAACCTTATGACCAATCTTTGCAAAACTTCTTTCATTCTTTTAGTCTTTGCCTTAGTCATTAGACCTCTAATCCATTATAATGGATCTTGGGAAGGCTTGCTAGCACCTTGATCCCCATCACTAAATTAATGTAAGGGAGTTACCACTTAAGAACATAAGAGGGCCATGGTTGAGGCTCTGTCTAATCTGATCAGCTCTAGTGAAGCCACCCCAAAGGATGTCACTGCGTTAGTGACTCATAAGGGTAAAATCACCTTTTGGATGATGATTTGCCACCATAAGGAAGGGATCACAATTTAGCCCTGTTTATTTGAGCTAAGGTGAAAGGGAGATGCATACTGTATGTGATGGTTGATGATGGTTCTAGGATTAACATTTGCCCCTAGAAGTTGCTACACAAGTTTGGATTGTTTAAGAAATATTTGGAAGCTTCTGGTAGTGTCATTTAAGCTTATAATAAAAGTAGGAGGCCAACTTTAGGTTTGTTCAAGACCCTAGTAAATATGGGTTTAGTGGAGACAATGGTGGAATTTACGATCTTTGATATCCCAATCACCTTGTCACTTTTATTAGGAAGACCATGGTATCACCTGTTCGGTGGGGTGCCTTCCATTGTTCATCAAAAAGTTAAGATTCCTTATGAAGGAGAGATTGCAACCATTTATGCAAAGGTTGGAGAAACTGTATCAGCTTCAAGTGTGGTTATTTTACATCTCTGAGGGTTTTAAGTTATTAGGGTTACTAACAGGTAGGTTGATCCTAAAGTGATAGGGATTATGATAAACATGAACTTTCTGCCAGGATAGGGGTTAGCGAAGAATTCTACTAGCATACCAGAGTTTTCAGAGATTTCAATGCATACTATAAGGAAAGGATTGGGCTATCATGGTGAAGTAGCCACTATTAAATTTCATTGTGAAAGTAGGAGAAGTCACCAAAAAAGTCGAGCAAGGGACTGCTGAAAGTGAGAAGTCATTAGGCAGTGATATACATGAACTCGATAAGGCCTTTTTCTAGATGGATGTTGTCGAATTGAGATATTAGGATTATCATGACTCATCAAAAGAGGAGTATGAAAGAAGAAGAGAAAAAAGAAAGGCAAACAGATTGCAGGGAAAAAGGATGATAAAGAATTAAGTCTGTTTATGGTTTTGTATGTTCCTCAATCTACATGGCCATAGAATGACAAGAATAGGATGACTGAGGGACAAAAGGAGCAATATATACTGGATTAGAATTTATGAGCCATTAGGGAAGACCATGTAAAGAAAAGGCCCTACTCTTCAAAGCATAATGCACCTTTCGTAGACTCAGAATAGTAGTATACCATGTTGTGCAAGTTCATCGAGCTTGTTTACATAGGGGAAAAATTGAAAGATATTACAAGCATGATTATGAACTCCATCGAGGGGGTAAGTGGCAAGAAAATGTAAGGCCTTATAGCGAAGACTAAACCCACCATGGTGGATGGCGTAACACTTCAGGTAGATTTCCTAAAAATTGAGCTAGGGGACGATCGGATGAAACAAGATTTTAAGGGAGTTGCTAAGATTATATTGTCAATACAAAAAATGAAAAAGAGGCAAATTTTATACAGAATACTAATCTTAAGGTTCTTACTGATGAGGTAAAGGGTAAAGAAGAAGGAAAGGCTCACGCAAATGAAACTCCTGTCAACCAACCAGATGAAGTTGATTTCCTTGCTATAATTGATGTTCTTATTTCTAGCCTATTTAAGGATGATGATGTACTTCTTTCTAAGTTTAAAGCAATTAATGATAAGTTTGCTTACTTATGTAATGTGTTTCCTTATGGTAGTGTGTATAGCATGCATCATTTTTTCAGCATAATTAACATTAATTTCGCACATACCATTGTGTTTAATATTGGCATACAAAAAAGCCCAAAAATCTTACTCATGGGCAGTGATGTCACATTAGAGGAATGGAGGAAGTTTGAATAGCTAATTAGGAAGTACTAGATGGTTTTTGCTTGGACATATGAAGATATGCCAAGGGTTGATAGGTGAATTGTAGAACATAAAATTCTGAGCTACTCATATATAAAATCAAAAAATAAAAGCTTCATAGGATGAGACTCAAGTGGGCTCGAGAAGTAGCAAAGCAATTGAATGCCAAGTTCTTGAAGGTAGTAGATTACCCCAAATGGCTAGCCAATATAATATATATACCCAAAAAGGATTAGAGAGTAAGGATGTGTGTTGACTATAAGAATATTAATAAAGCATGCCTAAAAGATGACTTTCCTTTGCCATACATTAATATGTTAGCTAATAGTGTCGCAACTTATGTTATGTATTCTTTTATGGATGGGTTCTCCGGGTACAATCAAATTATCATGGCCATTACATATAAAGTAAAAAATTACTTTTATTGTAGAATGAGGCATATATCATTATAAGGTGATGTCATTTAGGTTGAAAAACATGAGAGCGACATTTCGATGAATGTAACTACTTTGTTGCATGAATTAATCCATAAGGACATGAAGGTGTATGTAGATGACATGATGGTGAAGTAAAAAAAAGGGAAGGGCACTTTGAAGTTTAGGAAAAATTTATGAAGAGAGTTAATGAGTAGAACTTGAGATGAATTCGAAGAAGTGTGTTTCGAGCAACCTTTAATAAGTCATTAGGACATGTGGTTAGTGAAAAGGGCATTAAAGTGAATTTAGATATGGTAAAGGCTACTCAAGGAATGCTTAAACCCAAGATAAAAAAGGAGGTTCAAGCTTTCCTAGGTCACTTACAATACATTAGCCATTTCATACCTAGACTTACTCTCATTTGTGAATTGATCTTCTAACTATTAAAGAAGGATCAATTGATGAAGTGGAACAAAAAAATGCTAAAAAGGCTTCAAGAGAATAAAAGATTATTTTACTAACCCACTAGTATTAAAGCTAACAATATTTGAAAGACCACCAAACTTGTATTTAACAGTGGAAGACAACTCTATTGTTGCAATGTTAGCTTAGGAGATGAAATAGAGACGAACATGAAGTGTATTACCTTAGTAAAAAGTTGTTGTCTTATAAGTAAAGTATAATCAGGTGGTGAAGACCTATTTTAGGCAATGAAGAAGTTGAGGTACTACTTTCAATTGTATTCTATGGAAGTGATTTTAAAACATGGTCCAGTTAATTACTTGAACGAGGTCCCTTCCCTAACAAGAAAGTTGGCGAAGTGGTTAATCTTATTAACCAAATTTGACATTAAGAATATAGCCAATAAGGTGATCAAAGGATGGGAAGCCTTAAAGTATTTGGCAATGCAACCTCTTAGAGAATGAGAGTTTAAACTTCCCTAATTCCTAAATGACAGGTTAGGAGTAATTAAGCCTCAAGGATGGATAGTATGCATTGACAGGGCTATAAACAAGAAAAGAGCGAGTGTAAGGATGATTCTGATTTTGCTAAAAGGAGAACTCTTCCCTATAGATAAAAAGCTAAACTATAAGGTGACCAACAACATGGCTAAGTATGAAGTATGTGCACTCAAACTCGAACTCGTGAAGTATATAAGGGTTAAAATGGCAACGGTGTTTAAAGATTCATTGCTAGTCATTTCATAGGCAATTTGAAGATTCACTGCTAGTCATTTCGCAGGCAATGGATGAATGGAAACTAAAAGAATGTTTAGTCCATATTTAAAAATTGTAAAGAGATTAGTGTAGAGTTTTCAAAGGGTCACATTCCATCATTTGCTAAGAGAAGAAAATGCAATAGTGAATGCCTTAGCCACTATAGTCTCTATTTAGGGTGGACCGAAGACGATGCCCATGAAATTGCTTATCATGCTTTAAGTTGAGGCACTGTGTTACATGGATGAATGAGTCATGCTAGTGTCAATAGAGAACTACCCCAGGTATTTTAATATACAATGGTACTTAGAGAGTGAAGAATACCCTGAAGAGGCTAATAAGAAGGATAAGGATGTTATTCGAAGGTTATCTTCATAATTTATAGTCTATAATGGTGTGATATACAAAAGAATGCCTAATGGAGTCCATTTACAGTATGTGGCAGAAGAAAAGGCCAGCAAGGTCATAGATGAGGTGTATACGAGAGTTTATGGTCTCCATATGAATGAAAAAGTGATGGTAAAGAAAATTTTGAGATTGGGATATTACTAGTTTACTATGGAGCATAACTATATTACGAAGGTTTAAGGTTTTCATAAATGCCAGGTCCATGGTAACCTCAGTGATTTGCCACTAACTAAGTTACAGAATCTGACCTCGCCTTTTCCATTTGTAGCATAGGGCATTGATGAAATTGAAGAGATCAGACTTGCTTTTACAATGGGACATAAGTATATTGCATTAACAATGGACTACTT
Source organism: Omphalea diandra (assembly GCA_949677035.1). NCBI lineage: Eukaryota > Viridiplantae > Streptophyta > Magnoliopsida > Malpighiales > Euphorbiaceae > Omphalea > Omphalea diandra. Next base: position 31,080 of record CATIWR010532279.1, read on the forward strand.
TTTGAAGTGGGTAGAGATTGAACCCTTTGGTAAGTTGGGGACAACAGATGGCATGATTCATTAAGATAAACCTCATCTACCACTACAGTGTGTCGCACCATGTTGTCACAAATAATGGTGTCCATTTCCAGCAGAGCTCAAGGTTATGTTGGAAAAATATAATGTAGCCCACCATAAGTCATCACCTTATAAGTCGTAGGCTAATGGGGTAGTGAAAGTGGCAAATAAGAATGTTAAAAATATCCTTACCAAGATGGTTGAAATGTATAAGGATAGTCTGAATAGTTACCATTTGCCCTATAGGGTTATTGAACTATGGCAAGATCATCGACTGGGATGATGTCATACTCCTTGGTATATAGGATGAAAGTGGTGCTGCCATTAAGCTAAAAGTGAAGTCTTTACGAGTATTGGTTGAATCGACATTCTTGAGTACTATTGTACAAATAGTAGATTTGAACAACTAGCTCTGCTAAATGAGAAGAAATTGAAAGGCCTGTATCATATCCAATTGTATCTGGCAAGAATGGCCCACTCGTTTTACAAGAAGATCAAGTTGAGCATAATAGAGGTTGGTGATCTAGTGTCGAAGGCAATCCGACCACATACTCAGGATCCTCAAGGAAAGTTCATACCATACTGGGAAGGCCTTTATATGGTCAAATAGATATACTCGAGTTGCATGATAAAATTAGTAGATATTATTGGGAATGAATTCACTAAGCCAATAAACCTTTATCAACTGAAGAAGTATTTCGTGAGAGTTGTAAAAAAAGTAAGATAGCCCACTAAGTCGAAAACCCAAAAAAGCGACTTAGGGTGTTAAAAATAAGAATGTTAAAAATATCCTTACTAAAATAGTTGAAACGTATAAGGACTGGTCTGAATAGTTACCATTCACCTTATAGGGTTATCGAACTATGGCAAGATCAGCGACTGGGATGATGTCATACTCCTTGTTATATGGCATGAAAACGGTGTTGTCATTGAGCTAGAAGTGAAGTCTTTATGAGTATTGGTTGAATTGGCATTCCTGAGTACTATTGGATAAGGAGTATATTTATTTGAACAATTGGTTGTGCTAGACGAGAAGAAATTAAAGGGCCTCTATCATATCCAATTGTATCAGGCAAGGATGGCCCATGCATTCAATCTGGTGTCGAAGGCAGTCCGACCACATACTCAGGATCCTCAAGGAATGTTCAGACAATACAAGGAAGGCCCTTATACGGTCAAATAGATATACTTATGTTGCATGATGAAATTAGTAGATATTGATGGGAATGAATTCACTGAGCCAATAAGCCTAGATCAACTGAATAAGAATTTTAAAAAAAGTAAGATAGCCCACTAAGTCGAAAACCTAAAAGAGCTACTTAGGATGTTAAAAATAAGAATGTTAAAAATATCCTTACCAAGATGGTTAAAACATGCAAGGACTGATCTGAATAGTGACCATTCGCCCTATGGGGTTATCGAACTATAGCAAGATCATTGATTGGGATGATATCATACTCCTTGGTATATAGGATGAAAGTGATGCTTCCATTGAGCTAGAAGTGAAATCTTTAGGAGTATTGGTTGAATTGTCATTCTTGAGTACTATTGCATAAGGAGTAGAATTGAATAACTGGCTCTGCTAGACGAGAAGAAATTGAAGGACCTATATCATATCCAATTGTATCAGGCAAGGATGGCCTACGCATTCAACAAGATGATCAAGTTGAGCATAATAGAGGTTAGTGATCTGATGTTGAAGGCATACCACATACTCAAGATCCTCAAGGTAAGTTCAGACCATACTAGGAAGCCCCTTATACGATCAAATAAATATACTCATATTGCACAATGAAATTAGTAGACATTAATGGGAATGAATTTACCGAGCCAATAAACCTAGATCAACTAAAGAAGTATTTTGTGAGAGTTGTCAAAAAAGTAAGATAGCCCATTAAGTCAAAAACCCAAAAGAGCGACTTAGGATGTTAAAAATAAGAATGTTAAAACTATCCTTACCAAGATGGTTGAAACGTATAAGGACTGGTCTGAATAGTTACCATTCGCCCTATAGGGTTATCAAACTATGGCAAGATCATTGACTAGGATGATGTCATACTCTTTGGTATGTAGGATGAAAGCGGTGCTGCCATCGAGCTAGAAGTGAAGTCCTTATGAGTATTGGTTGAATCAACATTCTTGAGTACTATTGGACAAGGAGTAGATTTGAACAACTAGTTCTGCTAGACGAGAAGAAATTGAAGGGCCTGTATCATATCCAGTTGTATCAGGCAGGGATGGCCCACGCATTCAACCAGAAGATCAAGTTTAGCATAATAGAGGTTGGTGATCTAGTGCTGAAGGCAGTCTGACCACATACTCAGGATCCTCAAGGAAAGTTCAAACCATACTGGGAAGGCTCTTACACGGTCAAATAGATATACTCGTGTTGCACAATGAAATTAGTAGATATTGATGGAATGAATTCACCGAGCCAATAAACCTAGATCAACTGAAAAAGTATTTTGTGAGAGTTGTAAAAAAAGTAAGTTAGCCCACTAAGTCCAAAACCTAAAAGAGCGACTTAGGCAAAAGTTAGGGCATATAAAATTAATAATAATAGTAATAAAAAAGAAGAGAGAAAATATATAAGCTTATTAAGTCAAAAATCTGAAAAGGCGGCTTAGGCAAAAATTAGAGCAAAAAAATAGAAATAAATGCAAGTAAGAGTCAAGTGTGACGTACCACTGGGAGATCATTGACAAGACAGCTAGGCAACAATAGAGAAGACAAGGATGAATGAGCGAGGGATTAGTGAGATAGAGACATTGAGCAAGACAATTGGATGATCTAATGTGCCAATATTAAAAGTAGAAGTCAACCAATATTAAAAGTAGAAGTCATGCACTTAATTAATATGCAATGTGCAAAATATAAATGATTCATGTTAAGCATAATATCAAATTGAAGTGCATTTGCATAATTAAAGTAAATAAGTCATACTTGTCCTTGAACTAGAGGTAAATATAAAATAGTATTTTTTATGAAAGTTCATTGTCTACTATTCACTAATTTGATGCTTATAGCTCTAAAGGTCATGCAACTGTGCCTCGTAGTTTGACACATCATCAAGCTAGGGGTCTTGACATATGTATAAGTCATAGATGTTGTGACAGGTCTAATTAGCCTCAACCCTATCTAGGAAGCACTAGGATAAGGGACCCTCTACATTGGAAATGAGGAATTGTACCTCAAACTGAGGAGCACTGAAATGGCAGCGTATGCAAGTTGGTTCATAAAATGTGCCTAAAGAGAAGGTAGGAAGAATGATACAATCTTCAAAAGTCCTTAAGGTAACATATGGCATATTCCACCATGGGCAGTTTTAATGGATCTTGGTGACATCCACTTGGCCAACTCAGCTCTAGTATCAACTAGCCTCGACAAATGACGATTCTAATGATGTTGTGGGTAATATAGCCTCACATCCATAGTTAGGTAGCCAATAGTCCTATCCTCTTATAAAAAAAAGAAAAAAGAGAAATAAGAAAAAAAAAAAGAAAAATAAGAGAAAAATAAGAGAAAAGAAAGAAATATAATATGTTCATTAGGTTGAAAACCCAAAAGGGCAACCTAAACAAAAATGAGCAACTCGCTAGATTGAAAAGCCAGTAAAATAAAATAATAATATTGTAAGAGAAATTCTTACCTAAACCAACAATGAGCTCTTTGTGAAGAAATCGTTGATACCAAGAGCCACTCTATCCAAACCCATAATGGTCTCACCTAAGATCATCGATATAGGGGTCTTCCCTGATTCAACTCCCTCTAGAAGCGATAAAATCTCTAAATAGATCTCCTTGTCTTTCTTCTATAGCAAATATTGACCCATCAAAATGGCTATCGTAATATGTTCCTAAGTCACCCAAGCATAACCCTTAGAAAGGAAGAGAGTGAGAAAATGAGGCATGAGAATTTTCTCTTTGCCCAACTTGTACTGAGGTACCTCATCATACCATATGTCGAAAAACTCTACCATCTTTTAGACATATAGGTAATCTAACTAAGGTAGTGCAATCTAGTCTACAGTAGTGATAAGACAGTAGAGAATAGCATCAAACTCCTTTAACAGTGGGCATAACTCTACATTCCAAAATGGAAGGTACAGGTAATGGAATCCCATAAATTGTAGGTTGCCCATAGAAAATGTACGTCAAAACGGATAGAAGAGAGGTGGCATAGAGTTGAAAAACCTGCCCATGGTAGATCAGGCTAGATTTAAGGTGAGAGAGATCTTTGAAATGTTCATGACAAAAATGGAAGCAAAATCACCCTAGTATATCTAACAAGTATCCTGGCATCTAAGCAAATATCCAAAATTGAGATTTTCAAATCACCCGATAAAATTGTACAACTATGCAAAAATATTAGTGATAATCAAATTATATTATACTCAAGGGAAAAGTAAGGAAAACATTAAAAAACTAAGTGGGGCCTCTCAAGTTTAGCCCTCCTACTCCCTGAAGGTGTCACCTCGAAGTCTGCCTCATCGTCAGTAACTACATATCCCTTATCAATGGTGCATAAGCCAAGGTTTTAATCTCTCTATCAACCATCACCAAATGTTTATCCTTATCTCCAATCTTGAGGTTAAGGTGTTGAATCATCTCTTGCAAGAAACAAAAGGGTTAGGATAAGTAGAACATGAAACTCATAAGGCGTTGATCATGAACATGCACACATCCCTTTTGCATTTATTATAGATGTTCATTTTCTTATTACTAACCTACATAGTTCGCATCTGCTGCATCATGACCCTCTTAAAGGCGGTGATCAAATCAACCATGGCCTCAACCTAAACACAAGGAATCTACTAAAAGAGAGAAAAGGAAGCATTTTTAGCAATAAAGCCCACATTATAGCCAGCGTATGAGGAAGTAGGGAAAGGCACTCACGTGGGTAGTCTCAACCTGCTCGAACATGTAAATAGACTAAGTAATCTACATCGACATAATGGAGCTCATCAGTGAAGTCATACAAAACTCCATCCGGTTGTTTGACATAGAAGCCTGATCGCTTGCTACTAGAGACTCTAGGACTATAAAGCTAATCCATGGGGTTGTTTACGACCCAGGGCAATAGCAGTGCCAAATGCAAGAGTAAAAGTGATAGGTCTCTAGGTTGCCTATGAAGTGGTTCCCTAACCTCCATGCTGAAGGATGATCCCATGATCAGGTGCATATCGAGGAAATGCCTAGATGGTCACGTCAAACAACGAGAAGCTCTCAACTAGGGCTTCGATCAACCAAGACCTATATGGGGTTCTATAAGAAACTAGTTGCTCTTCTAGCGAGAAGTACAATATCAAAATAAGCTTAAAACCCTTCAAGTCCCTCGCTTGGAATAGGCTCATGGGCTAACGATGCGAGATAGATCGCACATCTAGGCTCTCACACCAATGGAAGATGTGTTCACCGAAGTACCACTATTGAATGCAAGGCCCCACCTTCAATAAATGACCATAGGAAATGTCCTTTGCCTCTCTTAACTCCAATGGTCACATCTTCATAGGATCACTTCAATCAAGGCGCAACTACAATGAAGAAAAAGGGCCACTATAAGTATAAGACCATATAACAATAAATAAATACAACACATACAATTTTATCTATGTAGGAAAAGATACATGGTCGAGAGTGATTGTGTTCAAGTGGGTGCATTTTTCAACAATATAAGACTTTAGGTAGGCTAAACCATTCCACCACGAGAAGTGGGGGTAGCCACCCTCCTCCTCAACCTCGAGATTAATCCCCTAAAACAAGCCTAACTCAATCCTTAGGTCTATCAATAAATGTGACATAAATCCCAAAATAATGAAATAAGACCAAAATATAAAAAAAGGATTTAAGAGATACTCATGATAAGCACCCTCTAAGCACCGCACATATACCCCTTACCTTAGGAACGCCGGTCAAGGTATCGCTGTAAATACACCAATGTCGTAAAACCCTAATCAAAGCGATAAAGCAAGCCCAGATTCTTTAGCACCAGCTTCAGGCAAAGCTTGAATACTTCGAAGGCGTTGAAGAATATGACACCGAAGGAAGCATTGCACATGTTGGTCGATCTCTTCATCAGAACTGTCATCAGTGATCTAAGGCACATCAACCAATATGTTAGATCTTGAAATACTCATGCTTCCTTTATGTTGGGGGACATATCCAAAGACTCTCAATAGGAAGTCCCATTAAAGTACTGGCTCATACACACTAGAGTCTACGAGTGAAGGAATGCCCGAGAAGTACAGTCTGGTAAAAAATACAAAGTCCTTAAGGTCGTGTCCATCCATTGCTCAAGAAGCATGTGAGTCATAGTCAAGTTGGCCTTCAGGGTCTCCTCCCGTAGCATGCGTAGGCAAGTCCAAATCTTAGTCCCCTCCAAACAAGCCACAACCTAAGGATGCAATATGCAAAGTCATGACCTATAAGGGTCTACAGCCTCGCCTCTCTTTTAGAAGGCAACAATCCCCTATAAAAGAAAGAGAAGGATGTCAAAAAAAATGTTAAAAATAATTACATGTTTATCAAGGTCAGAGGACTAAGAAGTCGATGAAGTACAAATCCAGGGGTAAAAAAGTAACAAGTCCTAGTCGCTAAGGTTTTTTCATAAATTTTGAGAAAAATTATAAAAGTAATTTTTTTTTTTAAAAAAAAAAAACCTAGATCTACTTCAACATCCACAAGCAAAGCATCATGAGATTGTTAAATTAGCAGGACAAATACATAAATAATTATTTATAATTTTATTTATTTATCCCAAGTATATACCTTAATTTCTCATAACCTATTCCACTAACTAATTTTGATCTTTATTTGTGTAGGTCACAGAATAAAGTCTAAATGTGCAAATTGAGACAACCAACTAGACTAACAGATAAAAATAAAATTTTGTTGAAAGTAAAGGGTGAACATCCTAAGAGTTATGTCTAAATATTTTGCAAGCTAAACTAATGTTCGCAGGCAAAAAAGAAGTTTCATGGCAGCACTCAAAATCTACAGTGTCAAGATAGGTAGACAATAAATAAAATAAAAAAAAAGGAAAGTGATGCCTACTGTTCATGAGGTGGCTCCTGCTAGATGATGATATAGGTTATAAACTATCGATGTGTTGTGGGACCATCTTCGTGGTTATGCCTTACAGTGGGCTCACCTACATGAACCCCCACTAGGATCGCAGTTGCTCCAAAACGTCTAGTGTCATGATATCCTTATCAAGGAATACCTCTTGGACATTGAACATCTCGTCATCATGGTATTTGGCCATGGTAAACTCCTAAAAACCTAAGGGAACTTAGAGCTAAGTTTGAAGCTTTGAGAAAGAAAAGGAAAAGAGAGAGGACGAGCAACATAAATGAGGTAGGTCACTTTCAACAGGGTACATATAGTGGGCCAAGTCTATATAGCCTAAGCAAGTTTGTATAAACCTCATGTCTATATAACCACCATTTGGTATGTACAAACCCCTTAAAGTAGGCAGGCCTAAATGGGGTCGTTTGAGTCTAACTCTCCTTTTAACCTTTCAAGCTTTATTCCATTTAATTACCCAGGCCCAAATGTGTTCCTCTAAGTCTAATTCTCTACTTCTTTTTTATAAGAAAGACCTTACCCAAGTTTCAAAATAGCTAAGTTACCAAAATGACTTTAGCACCCCAAGAAGCCTAAATTGACAATTCAACAACCTTTACCATCGAGTAAATTACCAAAATACCTTTATCCATACCAAATCTAAAGGGGACAATTTTACCCTCCAAATTATCAATCAAATTATCAAATTGCCCTTATATACTCCAGAGACCAGAACATCAAATCAAATTATCGAAATGCCCTCATTACTTCTAGAGCACCCAGAGGACACTTTAAGCTTCCTAATTTAAATCAAATTCTCAAATATCCTTCAATGAAAAATTTAACCTCCTTTGAGTCCTTATAAATATTTTTAAGGAAAATATCTTTGTCCAAAAAATGTCAGAATGCAGGGAAGCACTTCCTACAGCATCTAGACCCAAGCCCATTACCTTGAGATAAGAATAAATCCCTAGAATAGCCTGAGCAAGGGTAAACTGTAAACATTAGGTTCTAGGTCTTTGGCCTTATGAAAATTAATAAATGCATCCCTAGAATACAAAAGGAATTGTCAAAGGAAGAGAAAAAGACCTTAAGGAATCTTATAGAAGCCCAAAGCCCAATATTAAACCCATAACTAAAGTCTAATCTACCAACCTGAGTAAATGAGTTGTACAATCCTATTAAGTAGGGTTGTATAGCCCAGTAACCAAGGCTATATAGCCCACATCTAGGGTTATACAACCCTCATTTAAACCCTAACACCTATAACCTTCTAGAACTAGCCCCCTTTGGATTAGAGGGTTATGTAACCATGACAAATAGACGTACAACACATTCTTGAATGTATAACTTGCGTGCAAACTCTAATTCCAAAAGATTCATCTCTTTCTCTGTGATTGGACATAGACATGGTGCAACTAGAACCATTTCTAGCCCTAATGCATCCTTCTCCCTCTATAAATACCCCTCCCCCCCCTCCTAATTTTGAAGAGGGAGGAAGAGGCTTGGAAACCCTAACAAAACTCTACCAAATTTTCACCTTAAATCATACTTAGCACAAAAATCTTAAACCCTAACTCATTTGAAGGTAGAATAAGGCTTAATCTGTAATGACCAATTCATTTTAGCTCTGATACCAATAAATGTAACGACCATTTTCATTTACATAACTCATATCATTCATGTTCAAAATACATATGCATATAGGTGTTATCCATCCTACACACAATCAAACATTTACTTGATGCACATCTATGTATATGACACCAGAAGAGAGAGAGAGTTTGGATTCAGCCGACGACCTGTGGTCCATATGAAATGATGTAACACTGAAAGCACGAAGGTGTCCAATTCTTATTCTTCG
>CATIWR010532358.1:0-11588 GCA_949677035.1 Omphalea diandra
CATCAACTTCTTTATTTCTTCTAGAGGGAATGATTCAATTCTGCAAAATCAATACTTATTTGAAACATTAGTGATGATCAATCTACTTTGTCAAGATCAAAAGAGTTTTAAACCTAGGATTAATTATCCTAGTCCAACAAGGCTCACACTTTAACCTATTACACGAGTTTTGACAGTTAGGCTAGCTCTCAAACTTAATTACAATGGTGTTTAATGCTTACACCCAACAATAATAACTCACATACAAAAAAAAAAAGAATTTGTGAAGTAAATTTACAAGAGTTTGGCTATAATTAATGAAATTCTCTTGCATTCATGTATGTTTGGTAGAGTATTTATAAGCAACAACCACCAAAGAGATGTTACTAATAATTATGCCTAAATCTTTAATATAAGCTAGGTAGATTTTGCATTAATGCTTGTCAGACTGATTTCGTGATTGTGACTGGCATTTTGCGATTGTGAATTTCCAATTTTCATGAGGAAGACCGAAATTGTAGTAAAAAGCCCAATTTTATGTTTAACGGCTAGTCTACGTGGCGTGTTGCTATTGACGTTCTAAGAAATATAATTGTTGCATTTGTCTAACCAACCAAAAGTTGTGGTCATGATTAAGATCCTTCTTAGATGCAATAAAGACAGTGAATCCTTCTGTTTAATGAGGAGAAATCACTTCCATGGTTCATGATTTTGATAGGTTTTCGGCCTCATGAATTTTGATATTCCAATGATCATCTTGGACACTTGGCATGTTATGGTTATAGACTTGGTTCCGTCCATTTCAGCTACAAAAGTCACGGTCGCAACTTAAAATACGAACACCACCGTGAATCTCTCTATATGATATTCAAGTCTTCTTTGGCTGGATCGTGGTTGTGATTTACTTTGTAAATTCATCTAATCTAAGTTCATCCATCTTTATTGCAAGGTCGTGATCACGATTTAAAAGTTCCTTACTGTGAATTTGGATGCCTTACTTAATGCTAGAGATTTTGACTTTCATCTAACTTCCAATGCAAACTTAACTTAAAAAATTCAAAATAGCACTTAAACATGATATCAGTACCTATCAATCTTCATTGTCAAGATCAAAAGAGGTCGTTGACTTAGGTTTGACCAATCTAGTCCAATAATCTCCCCCTTTTTGATGTTGACAACTTAGATTGATTTACTTAAAAGAAAATGAATTTCATGAGCGTAAAGGTAAGATAGTCAACATTTTTATCATAATATTAGTTGAGCAATTAAGTTTATCAAAGATTAATATTTTCGCTTAGATTGCTCCCATTGCTTCCCCTTAACTTATGTTTCCCTTGATAATATATCATGCAAATTTTTTTTACTCCTATTTTTCTCCTCCTTTAGCAAGATAAAAAAGAGAGTGAATTTGAAAATTTAAGTAAAAGTGAATAATTGATAAATATATAAAGCATAAATTGGGATAAAAGAGCAATCACACATTATAAACAAGTATATGAAATAGAAATTGCAAACACTTTTATTTATAGAAATAGAAAAATGTGGGATCACATATTTATAAAGGAAATAAAGGAATTAGAAGAAAAGAAAACACTATAAGCTTAAGAAAGAATTAAAAGATTGAAGAGCTATGATCATTTTCAGAGTCAATAATTTCTTTGTCTTCACTTCCTCTTTGTGCTTTATCCCATTCCTCTACCTCTTGATCTTTTTCTTCTTAAGGAGTATCCTCCCAATCTTCAAAATTAGGGAGGTGGCAAGGAGTAGCACCACCTTCTCTTGAAGATCCACTAAGTCACAATGTAGGTGGTAAAGTAGAAGAAATGTCCTACTTGATCATCCTCATAACTTTGTCTAGTTTCTTATTTATTAAGGAGCGAGAGATGGCAGAGGATTTGGTTTTAGGCTTAGGCTAGGGAGTTGGAATTGGTTGAGTACCCTCCTCTATGATCAACCTCTTCCTCTTTAAGGCTTGAGAAGTTTCTAGCTTCTTAGCCCTAAAAGAATCCAAGTTATAGGTATATGAATCTAGATGTATGGCTTTGGCATGGATTAGGTAAGGCAAGTCAAGGAAGTTGTTGGATGGCAAGTACTTCTTTATGAGGAATTTCTCATTTTCCTCATTGAGTGCTCCCACACATCGATCAATTATTGTAAAATAAAAGGGTAGAAGAAATGGGCTCTTTAGCTTAGTACTCATGTGAATCAATTGATCTATAAGGTATCGACCAGTTTGGATAGGTTTGTTCTTGGTTAAATAGAAAAGAAAGGCTAGGTCCTTTTGGGAGACCTTTTCCTTACCATCATCTCTTGCATTAAGAGAAGGTGATGATTTGGTGAAAAAGGCAATTGGGAAGGGTCCGAATATATTTGGCTAAAGAATTTTTTAGGTTGTGTTTGGTTTCAATTAATACCTTGGACCAAAATTATGAGTAAATGATATCAAGTACAGAGATGATGAATGAAATATCATCTCCCATTTAAAGATTAAAAAGGTTTGAAAGTTGCTCAAAAGTGATAAAGAAAAGATCCTTAAAAGCCCTAAAAATGAACCCATACTGACTTGCTCTAGATTTTGCTCTACGACTCAAATTGATGTGCATATGAATTTTCGACCGATTTCTTTATAGCCTAGTTCATCTCTGAAGATAAACTCGTTGCAACCCAGATTCAATAGGTAAGCATGAATTTCATCCTTGATTCCTAGGGATTCAAGGAGAAAGGTTGATGGAATCTTATTGGGTTGGATAATTTTGGATGAATTGGCTTTGTAGTGGTCATTTTCTTCTTTTATGATCCCTTTCATCAAGTGAAGGGTAGGAGGACCAGAGGGTTGGGCTATGCCTTTTCCTTTCTCTATTCTAGAAAGCTTTTTAGAAGTCATTAGAGATGAAAAAAGATTGTTGAGGGTTTAAGATAGGAGAATCGAGAATGATGAAGAGATTGAGTATGAGTGAAATGAAATATTGTTACAAGGGTTTAAATAGGCAAAAAAATAAGTGTGAAAATAGTAATAAATGGTCAACTTTGTAATTAATGACAGGGTGCCATCGGTTGGTAGCTAAATAAGTTAATGCTTGACAGTTATTCTAATTCACGACAACGAACCTCAAGTTGCAATCGCTAATTATAAAAAATATGAGTAACAGACAAAAATTCCTCGAAAATCTAAGGAGTCAATGGTCAAAACTTTTGAATTTTGAAAAAAATTCATGATGGAGAATTGAAATAGTGACTGCAAAATGATGGGTGATAGAAAGTTTCACAGGTGCTTGTAAATTGCGACTACGAAAGGAAGGTGGCGACTGCGAATTATGAGGCAAGAAACGAAATCACGAAGAGATAAGATTGAACCTTTCTAGATGTGATCCACTTAATATATTGATGCTTAATTCATGCAAACTATCATAGAGAAGCACATTTGCATAAAGAAGTATGACATCTGAAGAAGTGTAACACACATTCATCAAATATAACAATCAATTATTCAAAATAGTACACTAAACAAAAAACATTCTAAAAGATCCAATTTTCACTCTAGGGAGCTTCCATCAAACATTCCTAGCTCTCTCTTAATGAAGTTCATCCTTTATTATTGAGAGGTTTAGTGAAAATATCTATAAGTTTATGATTAGTTTATATAAACTCCAATATTATATCACCATTTTGGACATGATCTCTAAGAAAATGATGCCTAATGTCAATGTGCTTACTCCTAGAGTGTTGGATGAGATTCTTTAAAAGATTTATTAGACTAGTGTTGTCACATTTGATGGGAATGTGATCAACAACTTTGCCATAATCCTTTAATTATTATTTAATCCAAAGAACTTAGGTGCAACAAAAACCCGCAGCCACATATTTTGCTTTGGCGGTGGATAAGGTAATTGAAAATTGCTTCTTACTAAACCATGATAGTAAGCATTCTTCTATAAATTGGCAAGTTCTAAAAGTGCTTTTTCTATCTAGTAAGCTACCGACATAATCCACATTTGAATATCTTACAAGACTAAAGGATGAATCTCTAGGATACCATAAACCTAAATGCAATGTGCCATGTAAATATTTAAGAATCCTTTTAACAACATTAAGATGCGATTCTTTAGGGCAAGATTGAAATCTAGCACACATGCATACACTAAACATGATATTGGGTCAAGGGGCAGTGAGATAGAGTAGAGAACCAATCATACCTTTTTATCTCTTCTCATCAACAGGCTTACCCAATTCATCTTTGTCCAGTTTGATGGTAGCACTCATTGGTGTCTTTGCTACTTTGCATCATTCCATGCCAAATTTTTTGAGTATATCCTTTGTATACTTAGCTTGGTTGATGAAAATCTCTTCTTTGGTTTGCTTGAGTCATAGGCCAAGAAAGAACTTGAGCTCTCCCATCAAGCTCATCTCAAATTCCTTAGTTGTACACTTAGCAAAATCCTTACAAAGAAATTCATTAGTAGCACTAAATATGATATCATCAACATAAATTTGTATAATGAATGTGTCATGATTGTGCCTTTTAACAAATAAAGTTACATCAATCTTCCCTTTTTCAAAATCATTTTGCAAAATAAATGTAACTAAGCCTTTCGTACTAAGCTCTTAGAGCTTGTGTCAAACCGTACAAGGCTCTATTTAACTTAAAAACATGATTTAAAAAAATATGAGATTCAAAACTAAGAGGTTGTTCAACATAAATGTACTCCTTAATGAGACCATTAAAAAATGCACTTTTAACATCCATTTGGAAAAATTTAAATTCATGTGACATGCATATGCTAAAAGAATCATAATGGCCCCTAATCTTGCTATAGGGGCGTAGGTTTCATCATAATCATTGTTTTTCTCTTGATTGTACTCCTTAGCAACGAATCTAGCTTTATTTCTAGTAATGAAACCTTACTCATCTTACTTTTTCCTAAAAAACCACTTGCATCCTATAATAGGGTGTTCCTTAGACCTAGGAACAAGTTCCCATACATTATTTCTCTCAAATTGGTTGAGTTCCTCTTACATAGCAATCACCTAACTTTCATCATCAAGAGTTTCATCAACAAATTTTGGCTCAAATTGAGAAACAAATATAAGATTATTATTTAAAGAAATGAGTTTAGATCTAGTACTTACACCCTGAAAAGTATCACCAATGATTAGATCCTTTGGGTGATACTTGGAGAATCTCTAATCGTTGGGAAGATCTTGATTTGAGGTTTCCAATAGTTGTGGTTGGCATCATTTTCTTCTCTTGAAGTTATGACTTCATCATGGTTTTTAACAATCTCTCTTGAGGTTGACTCTAAGTCTAAGTTTTCAAAGTCACCAATAAGATTATCAACACAGAAACCTTTCTTAAGATCAAGTTTACAAGATTCATCAAGCACAATAGTCATAGACTCTTCAACAACTATAGTACTTTTATTGAAAACTCTATAGGTTTTGCTAAAGGTGGATTATCCTAGGAAAATACCTTCATTATCTTTGAATCAAAATTTCTAAGATTATCCTTGGTATTTAAGATGTTTTGCACCCAAAGACTCTTAGATATGATAAATTAGCCTTTCTACCATTCCAAAACTCATAAGAAGTTTTATTAAGAATGAGCCTTTTGAAAACACGATCTGCAATGTAACACGAAGTATTGATGGCTTCAACCTAAAAATAATTAGGCAAGTAATACTTATTAAGCATAGTTCTAACCATCTCTACTAGTGTTTTGTTTTTCCTCTCTATAACACCATTTTGTTATGGTGTTCTAGGAGTTGAAAAATTACGAAAAATCTCATTCTCTAAATAATAAGATTTAAAAGATTCATTTTGAAATTCTTTTCCATGGTCACTCCTTATAAAAGAAATGCAGTAATGCTTTTCATTTTAAACTCCTTTTGTAAAACTTTTAAAAGCATTAAAGGTGTCATGCTTATGAGTTAGAAAGGATACCTAAGTAAACCTAGAGTAATCATCAACTAGGACAAGTGCATAATATTTTCCACCTTAACTAGCACTCCTAGTAGGTCCAATCAAGTATATATGGAAAAGTTGAAGACGTCTAGATGTACTTATAATAATTTTTGCTTTGAAAGAGGCTATATGTTGCTTTCCCATTTGGCATGGTCCACTTAAGAGCTTTAGATTAGGAAGACCTTTCACTAGTTTTCCTTTTGATAGGCTTTGTAGGAGTTCCATGCTAGCATGACCAAGTCTTTTATGCCTAGGCCAAGGTTCATTGCTAAGTGACACACGATACTTGAAAGATTGATTAGCAATTTGTCTAAGTTAATTAGGTAGGTATTGCCCTTCCTTGCACCCTTGAAGACTACCTTTTTATCCACTAAAGTAGTAACTTTACATTCTCTAAGGTCAAAGGTGACTTTGTTACCCTTATCACATAATTGACTTACACTAAGCAAATTATTTTGCAAACCATCTAAAAGTAGAACATCATCAATGAGAGAACAACCATTCTTATTAATTATTCCAATGCCAGTTACCTTACCCTTGGCATTGTTTCCAAAAGTAACACTGCTATATTCTTTCTCTTTTATAGCCATGAATATCTTCTTATTGTTTGTCATGTACTTTGAGCATCCACTATCCACATGCCAATTATTTACTTAATTGGTGGCAACCAAACAATCCTACATAACATAAACAAATCATTTTTTTTAGGTACCCAAGCATACTTGAGTCCTGGGGGTTGGACCTAGAAATGTCCTCCAATTTGAGGTAAGCCTTCTTAATATAATAATGAATATTTACATGACCAAACTTCATGCAATAATGACATTGAAGTTTAGACTTGTGAGTCTTCCTCCTATACATAGCTTTGGTATGAGTAAGGGTACTTCTCATACCATGATGATATGAGTATAAGCATTAGCATGAATGATTAGGACTAGAAGAGAACTTTCTTTGTGTGTTAGGGTGACCATATTTCTTGGTGTAAATGTATGCATGGTTAGCCCTTTTTGGCATAGGCTTTGAGCCTTGATGTGCCTTTCCTTTGCCCTTGGGCAATGGTGACTTAGTGCTATGAGCACTCTTCCTCCCAACTACCTCAATACTAGATGTTTGAGATGTTGAAGCTCTAATGAACGTAGTGAAAGGGGGATTAGATGATGATGAGGATCTATTGAAGCTCAGACCATGTCTAACTAATAGAGATCTTTGAGATACAATTAATATATTTAAAGCTTCCTTCCCTTTATGAAACTTAGATACAATTAAATGAAATTTCTAAGCTTAATTACCTATTCTTTCAAGGTAACATTTTCTTTTCTCAAGGAATTTAGAGAAGATAAAGACTTAGAAAGACTCTCTATAAATTTTTTGAGTTCTTCATTAAAAGTCCTCAACTCACTTACATGATCATTTAAGGATTTAAATTCATCCTCTAGTTTGGAACATTTTTTCTTATAAGTTTTCATTTGGGACTTCTATTTGTCATATCTCAAAGTAAGAGCTTTAAAGAGCTCATCATCGACATCATATAATTCATCATAATTTTCATAAGAATGGGGTAAATGAAGAGTCATCTTATGCCATGAAGCACATATTTGCCACTTCCTCACCTTCATCCTCTTTATTTGCATTGTCATCTCAAGTTGCTTTGAAGCACTTCTTCTTTTCCTTGTCCCTTTTCTTCTTCCTTTTTAGCTTTGGGCAATCATACTTGATGGGTCCTTGTTTGCCATACTCATAACATGTAACCTCACCCATTCTTTCTTTAAGGTTGTAAGATGCTTTCTTATGGTCTATTCTATCTTTTATTCTCCTTATCAACTCTTTTGTTTTTCTAGAAAGCATGGCCAACTCCTCATCTTCTTTGTCACTATCTTTTCACTTAAAACAACCACTGGTTCTTTTTTTGTGGATGAAGATTTGAAAGCTAAGGTATTCTTTTATGCTTTATCATTCTTGTCCCCTTGTCTTATCATCTTTTTCATCTCCTCATCCTTCTTTAAGACTAGCTCATGAGTTAAAAGCTTTCTTATGAGGACATCAGTTTGCACCTTTCCAATCTATAGATTTGACTTTTAGATGTTGCAAACTCTGGCACTAAATTTCTCAAGAGGTAAAGTTTAAGTATTTTTTTAGTTTACCTCATGATTGGTGAGTATCCTTCCAAATTTCTTCATGGTTGTGACAATCGATAGTAGTTTATTCGTCATATTTGTGATGCTTTCATTGTCTTTCATCATGAGCAACTCCCATTCTATTACATATATTTATAATCTGCTGGACTTCACCAATGTTGTGCCTTCATGAAAGTCCTCTTAGGCCTTCCATATTCCATGGGCTATGAGGCCATGTTGAACCCTTCCTATTTCTCATACAACATTGGTGAATTCCTTCTTATGTCATGGATCTTTTCTCATACAATTAAGGCTTGAATTGAGACTTGACTCTAATTGTTAGCCTTTGAGCACCAAGAAGTGGGATTGAATTGGTGAGAATATAAAAAATTTAGAGGGAAACTAAAGTGCTTGGAGATTAAAAGAGAGTAGAAAGAAAGAACACATAATATTTATAGTAGTTCGGGTGTTAAAAAACCTTATGTCTACTCCTTAATTATTCATAATTGGGTGTTTCAGTAACTTAAAGTGGTATTTCCAAGCTCACACCAAACTTGTACAATGTGTTTATTGGCTCACACGCAACCTTATAATTTATGTTTCAAGGCTCACACAAAAATCTTACTCAAGTGTTTTTCATAAAGGCTCACACTTTAACCTATTGCAAGTGTTTTAGGAGCAACACTAATTCTCAAACCCAATTACAATGGTGTTTAATGCTTACACCCAACAACAATAACTCATATAAAAAGAATAAGAAGTTGTGAAGTAAATTTACTATAATTTGGCTATGATTAATGAAATTCTCTTGCATGCATGTCTATTTGGTGGAGTATGCCTAAATTTCTAAGGTAAGCTAGGCAATGTTGCATTAAATGCTTGTCAGACTAATTTTGCGATCATGACTGGCATTTTGCAGCCATAAATTTCCAATTTGCACGAGGAAGACCAAAATCACAGTAGAAAACCCCATTTTATATCTAATGCTAATCCACATGGCATACTACTATTGGCATTCCAAGAAATATAGTCATTGTGTTTATTTAACCAACCAAAAGTCATGTTCACGATTAAGATCCTTCTTAGATGTGATAGAGACTGCGAATCCTTCTGTTTAATAAGGAGAAATCACTTCCATGGGTCATAGTCTTGCCAGCTTTTTTGCCCTTACAAAATTTGATATCCCAACTATCATCTTAGACACTTGGCATATTATGGTTGCAGACTTTGTTCCTTCCATTTAGTTACAAAAGTCACGATTGCGACTCAGAACATAAACACCACCATGAATCTCTGTATGATATTCAAGTCTTCCTTGGCTGCATCGCGGTTGAAATTTGCTTTGTGAATTCATTTGATCCAAGTTCATCCATCCCTATTGTAAGGTCGCAGTTGTGATTTAAAAGTTCCTGACCACAAATTTGGATGCCTTACTCAACGCTATAGATTGACTTTCATCCAACTTCCAATGCAAACCTAACTTAAAAACTACATAAGCAACACTTAAACAAGATACTAGTACCTATCAATCTTTATTGTCAAGATCAAAAGAGGCCTTTTGACTTAGATTTGAACAACCTAGTCCAACATATATATATATATATATATATTTGTATGTATGTATGTATGTATGTATATATATATGTATGTATGTATGTATCTATATATATATGTATATATGTATGTATGTATATATATATGTATGTATGTATGTATGTATATATGTATGTATGTATGCATGTATGTGTGTGTGTGTATACAAATATGTATGTATGTGTGTGTGTGTGTGTGTACACACACACACACACACACACATATATATATATATATATATATATACACATATATTCATTCTAGACCTTTCATAACATACTTAAAGACATTGCGGATAAAACTACAAATATAAAATACATAAGAATCATATTTCTTAGCTATATACATAATAACTTAGGCATTTATGAGAAACAAGTATAATGCCTTAATATATATATATATATATATATATAATGCTTAACTTAAACCTTTTGGCTTATTTCCATGTTGACATTTACTTTAATCTAAATTGCAAAAATGAACTCTATGTATGGAGGGGTGAGTTTCTTATGTGAAACTGAAAAATCTTGTATATCCATATGCATGCTCATATACCATAACATAATTGTTGTTGTATCTATATGACATAATATTTGCATGCATTAGTCACGTAGCATGACGTTACACATAGGGATGGTCAAAGCCATGCTTGCTTGGGTTACTTATCTTTGTTGTGCAAGGGAGTTGCCTCACCACCCATAATCTCAAAAGTGTTACCTCACTAGCTGTACTTTTGGAGGAGTTGCCTCACCTACCATGTTACTTCTCTCTTACATAAGAGAGTGCCCTAACTAGTTATGTCATGTATGCATACATATCATTCATTACATATAGGTTATAATCCTTGCATAACTAGTTATAATTCTCTAGATTCTCACTATAACCTTGAACTATCTTCACATTACATGACATTTTATCGCATGTTATTTTATTTCATTCATAAAAATATATATGATATTTATATAAACATAGTTGGCCTATATAAAATTATGATACATATGCCTATATAACATTATGATAAATGTATCTAATGGATATTAAAAAGTATGATAAAACCTCTCACCTGATATTATTGATTCCTTAGCTGCTTAACTTTTTCTTATGCATCATCCTTAGTATCACACATACCTAAAAATATAAATAATTCTATATTAATATAATAAAAATACTAAAAATATGGAGAATTGTCTAAACTCATCCTTAGAACCTATTTTATACATAAAATAAAAGCCTAATGGCAATTAAAATTAAAACATTTGCATGTCAATGCGATTCTCACCCAAACTTTAAAAATTATTGAAATAGATCATAATTGTAAAATTAAGCGCAATGTTAACTAACTCATGTATTTATGGTGCAATTCTGGTGAAATTTGTGTTCGAGAATAGTGAAATTTAATTGGTATGCCTTTATACATTCCACAATCCTAACCTATACTATTATTAATGTTGATGAAGACATGAGTTGAGCTAATATTAAATTCAATTTTATAATTTTGGCTTATTTTAACAGATTTAAAGTTTGGATCAAAGTTGCATTGATATGCAAAGTTTGAATTTAAATTGCCATTATACCTAAAAAAAACTATTATCAGCAAAAAAGGATTATAAAAACATTAAGCACAAACTTTTTCTAAACTTACAGTGTGGACCAAGAATTACATTTACATCTATCATGATCACTATTTAATCCCATAGTCCATATAGGATCTCACAATTTACCATTTAACATTTATGTACTTGCACAACTATTATTAATTCCATATTAAACATCTTAATCCTTTGAGTCTTCAAATTTTTAAAAACTTGCTAATTTAGTCCATTTACTATATATATATATATATATATATATATATATATATATATATATATATATATGAAACACACACACACACACACAATAAACATGATTATTTATATATCACCATAAAACTTGAAATAATAT
>CATIWR010532376.1:0-37703 GCA_949677035.1 Omphalea diandra
AAACTCTATATGATTATTTTATATAAAATATCTTTTTTTTTAGTTTTTATATAGATATATATATATATATATATATATATATATATATATATATATATATATATATATATATATATATCTTTAATAAGAACCAATTAATTAAAATTTTCAATTTGATTTGGATTGATTTAATTTCTCAAATTTTGTTACCGATTGTTATTGACAACACTAATTAATTATCAATATAAATTAAACTACATGCATGTAAAGTATAAAAATTCCTAAAAGTTAATTTTATATAAGAATAATAAACTTATAAAAATATATTATGTAAACAAAGCTTCCAAAATTTTATGATAAGAAACTTACAAATATATTAAAATGAATAAACTCCAAGAGTTTAAGTCTATCTCTTTCCCTTTTAATTTGAAATTAGGTACTGTTTAGTAAAACTATAAATTAAATATTGAAAAATTAAGTATTGAATAATTTTAACAATGAAAATTTAAGAGCTAAATAATTTTAGTATTAAAAATTTTAAGAACTGAATGATCATTAAATATATATTAAATTTTTTAAAAAAATTAAATCTAAGATAAATTTAAGATAAAATAACTATATATTTTATTATCATATAATTTAATTTTGAATATTTTAAAACTTATTAATTATATCTTGTAAATAGGAAAGAATTGTAATAATGAATTGATATTATCAAAATAATAATTTTTTTCTATCACTTAATCTATTAAGTTAAAAATTTATACTTATCAGATCAAGTGATTTTTAAAATTAAATACCTAATAAAAAATGTTATCAAACACATTTAAAATATTAAGAACTAAAAAAATTATTATCAAACAATCCTAAAAAGATAAATATTGAATATTTTAATTTTAAATGTTTAATATGGTTATCAAACACCTCTTTAGTTGAGTTGAATTAAGTTCACAAAATAGGTCACCATGCCCACTCTTATATGGAACCTGTATGTAATCAACCAAAATCTATGATGATTGAGTAAATTACAATATTTTAAGTTTTAAGAAAATTTCAGCTTTTTATAAAATAAATTTATTATATTATCAAGTTTTTTCATTCAATATTTACAAAAGCATTGAATTTGAGCTATTCAAAATCAATTTTTGGTTCTCAAAACTCACACTAAAAAATTGCTAAAATAGGCTAAAATTGTGAAATTGAGTGCAACGTTGGTCTAACTCGTGTTTTAGTCAAAATTGATAATAGTAAAATCATGAAATACATAAATATAAAAGGAATACTAATTAAATTTCATAAAAAATTGCACTATAAATATATTGATTAAGTTAATATTGCACTCAATTTTATGATTTTAGTCTATTTTGATAATTTTTAAAGTTTGAACTAAAATTGCTCTAACACGCAATGGTTTGATTTCAAAATATCATCAAGTCTAATAATTATTATTATATTCATAATTATTTACATTCAAATATTATTTCTTTCATTTCTTTTTGCCAAATGTAAATCATATATTAAGTATTAAATAAGTATTTATCATTTGACTAGTAATTATACTAGCATTAATTGTAATTTTGGACAAACACATGAGATATCGTATCTAGGTTTATGAACCATTCAACCTAATGACTTCTAAAGTAGAATTAAATGTGAATTTCTAAATTTTCTTGTCTTAGTTTATTTAGATCCTACAAGCTAAATAATGCTAAGACAACAATTACAAAATTAAATAAGACAAAATTCAAAGATTTTATATTGATGATCAAAGGAGAATATATATCACTTGAAATTAGAAATTACTCTGTCTAAAATTGGTATACCCGTTTCTTTTTACACTCAGATAAAAAAAAAATTAGACAATTTGATTAAAGTAATTATTTTTACTTGACTTTTTTTTATTATACCCTTGCATTAACATTAAAATATTAGATAGAGGTGAATAGTACTCTTATTAAATAATTTTGGAGTTTTTTGCTCTCTATTATAAAATTTAAGATGACTAATATTTCTAATAAATGAAATTATCAAATAAAAAATATCAAATTTTCAAACTTTCAGTAAGTGTTTTAAATTGTAGTTGTTTATAAGTGTTGATAACCATATAATTAAATAAGAGTAAAATAAAAAAATCAAATAATTTGACACTTTCTAAAAAAAATATCAGCTTAAGTATTGGGATAGTCGAAAGGAAAATAGACCAATTAATTTGAGATAGAGAGAGTAAAAAATAATGTAAATTAAAAAGAAAAGTAATTATACCGTATCATTTTTCTTTTTGGCAAATATGATCTCGTGATTTGTTTATTAGCAAAATTTTATTATGTAGTATAATATTGTTTGCAAAGTGATACTAAATTCGTAATTATGTTATATTCGTCTTTCATGATACTAAATTTTGTATCTTATTTCAACTAATTTTGTTTAAATACATAATTTTTCATTCTAAATACAAAATTTGTTTATTTTTTTATTATATCTATATATATATATTTGAATAAATTTTTTTTATCATTGTAGAATTTGTTCAAATATATACAAAAAGTAAACAAAAAAATAAACAAATTTTATATTTAGAACAAATAAATTCTATATCAAAATTTTAGATACATAATTAATTAAAATAATATACAAAATCTCGCACCAGGTCAGATTAAAGTAATGAAATCACGGATATTATTTTGCAAATAATATTATACCACAAGATAAAGTTTTGCTAATAAAAACAAATCACATGAACATATTTACCCAAAAAATCACATAGTATAATTTTGTACATTTTTCAAAATTAAATTAACTAAAAATTGGTGTCAAAGGAATTTTGTCTGGAGCAGTTTATTGCGTCTTGTTTGAGTATTTGATGTTCGGTTCTTTGTTCGTCTTCTTCTCTGGTCTTTATAGATCTTCAAGCAACTGCTCCATGTTCTCCGTACATAGTAACTGATGATGAACTGAAAAATAACTTTTTAACTATCCAGACTCATTTATTTATCAAGTTACCATCAATTAAATAACTTTCCTTCGTTAATTTTAATTAAATAAGTAAAAATTATCTAATTAATAGAAATTAAGTCTTTGACAATAATAACAAATTGAATTGAAATTTTAATGTGGATGTAAACAATGTCCTTGTATATGTATGACTTGGCCTAGAACCAACATTAGACATGTGAATATTAAAGTCTACCTTTACCTTTTACTTTGTCAAATGGAAATTCCACCAAAATTCATTTTTGTTGACTTTTCAAAACAACTATCATTAATACTTTATTTTTACCAACAACTTCTACGTACCTTCCATTATTACTAAATATCAAAAACTATATCAAATTCTTTTAAAAACTAGATTCATTTTCTCTTATTTTTTTTCTTTTTTAATCAAAATTCACAATTTATACTAACTCTACTTAAACTCTCACTATTTTCTTGTTACTGTCCTTAATACCAAAAAGATTATTAAGACAATTCATCAAATTTTACATCTTCTTCTCTTCACAAACCCACTTTAAAAACTCTATCCAACATCAAAACTCATTTTTTTACTCCAAAATTTCCTCTTTTCTCCTTAAAATTTCTAAAATCACCTATCTATTGCTATCTTATCACTGCCGCTCACCAGAAGAAAGAGTTCACACCACTGTCACGGGCACCATCCCTTCCTCTTGGGTGATCTTTGTCAGTAACCCCAAAAGGCTTGATATTTTGAAAAATTTTTCTCCTCCACCACTATCTTTTTTTTTTTTTTTTTAAGTTCATAATTAATCTTGCGATTAATTAGAGTTTGCGGTTAAAAGCCTTCATCATGGTAGGATTCACTGCACTATACCCACAAGGTTAAGTCCACTAACATAATTTGCTTCATCACTAGCCAAGTATAATGCAGCCTTTGCTACATCTTCTGCCCTCAAAATCTGCCCCTTAAGATTACCTGTTGCACCCAATGCTGCTTCCAGCATAGGTTTGTCGTCTTCAGGTATCGGTCCGGAGATACCTGTCAGCAATCCAAAAGGCGAAATGCAGTTCACCCTTATTCCATGCTCCCCTAATTCAGCTGCCAAGTTCTTAGCTAGTCCTAAAATTCCATATTTTGTCATTGCATAAGTATGAGTTGAAAGTCCTCCAATTACAGTGCAAGCACTTGAAGTGAACAAATATACAACATTGGCCTTGGGGTATCATCACCCTAGCGGCATGTTTCGCCCCAAGAAAAGCACCAATTAAATTGACACTATGGGTAAGCAAAACCGAACCGAAACCGAAAAATCGAACCGAACCGAGTGAATTCGGTCTATTTGATTTGGTTTTAAAGTAAATTCGGTTTGGTTCGGTTTAAAAAAATAAAAAAATTCGGTTTTTGATTTGGATCGGTTTAAAATTGAGAAAACCAAATAGACCGAATAAACCGAATTTGTGAGATTTTTTTTAATTTTTTTTTAATTTGAGTTTAAAAAACTAAAAATAAATTATTTTATATAAGATAAAAAAAGCCCAACAACCCATTGAGCCTATAACCGAAAATCGAACCGAACCAAACCGATTTTTTCAGTTCGGTTTACTTCGATTTATCTTAAATTTCGGTTCAGTTCGGTTTGAATTTAAACTAAATTCGGTCTATTCAGTTTTCATAAATTCGGTTCGGTTTGAACCGAACCGACCAAATGCTCAGCCCTAATTGACACTAATCAATCGGTCAAGATCTGATTTTGTACTATCCAAAATGCTCCCAAATGGAGAATCAAAAATTCCTGCATTGTTGTACATTATATCAAGCTTTCCATATTTGGCAATCGTAGCATCAACAACATTACTAATATCTTCTTCGTTTCTAACATCGCAGTGGATGTAGGAAACGTTATTGTCGCCAAGTTTATCTGCAATGGCTTGGCCTAGGTTATATCGGATATCCGCAATCACAACTTTGGCTCCATTTTCATGGAAAGTTTCACTGTACTTGCTCCAATGCCGGTTGCCCCTCCAGTTATAATTGCCGCCTTCCCTGCTAACCTTTGGTGGGATGCTGCTAGGGAAGCAGCAGTCATCGTCTTTTCCATAATACCTAGACCTGGAAGCAACAGAAAATGGAGGCCAATGATCTCATGCTTCCTCCTCCACCACTATCTAAACAACTTTTTATAAATTTAAGTACCCATTGCGCAAGTATATAGGAGAAGAAGAATAAAAAGACTTTTTTCCTTGCCCATTTTGATTTTATTTGAGTGTATTGTTGATGAGCTTGTGTAAAATTTTTATTATTTAGCATATTATCAAGAAAGGATTCATATTTTAAAAGTCTAGATTTTGTTAGTTTCTTGATCAAATTTTGAGTAAATGAGGAAATACGCATGTACAATACACTTGATTTGTCAGCCATCCAACAATTTTAGTTTATACCAAATGTAGTTTCCATGGTTTTAAGCGTATATTCTATTATATTATGAAAAATCAAGTTTTAGAACTCATGCCTAATTCTAGCTTAATATGTATATCTCACATTTTTATGGTTTTATATATATTTGATTCGCATCATGAATGAAAATATTTTGTCTAAATAATTACACCAATAATCTTGATGATTTGTATGGAGTTCAAGAACTTGGATAAACCTGTTATATTTCCCATGTCAAAATCAACATAATTTATGAGTTTTGACAACTCAATCACCTATTGATTAGCCAAATTATAATATGCCATTATTTTATTTCTAAGCCATAAGGCCAAGATAATGGATTGATGAAAGGCATTTCGACATATAGCTTGTTTGAAGTCTTTGTTTAGCACCATAGCCATTTTCACATAAACTTTGTCAAAAGTCTAAAATATGCATAATCAAGAATTTAAGCGCAATTCTAAGTTCAAAACATTTTATCATGCCATGAATCTGCTCTGACAGATTTAAATCAAATCCTATGTAAATTTTGCCTAAAAACTTGATTTTCATCATAACTTGAATTATATGAACTCATGTTTTCATTAATTCTCTCTATTACTTATGACATATTTTTGGCCTAGATAATTTCTTTTTAATTTTCAGCCATCATCACATATTGCGCATATTTTTCTTTTTATCCTTCAGACCTTGAGAACTAACTTTATTTTGATTTCTAATATTATTTTTACATTTAAATATCACATATGTGCTTAGTTCTCAAAGTTTCTCTTCCTCTAATTTGATTTGATGCCATGAAATTAATTATAACTTTTTGAGAATATCTTACAGAAGCTTGTTTTGACATGAAACTTGAGACTTATTCTCTACCTAAATGTGACAAATTTGGTGCTTAAGGGTAACTATTTGTATATCTGTTGACTTCTGGATTTGGCATTTTTAGAGTTTATAGGAAAAATTTTGACAATAGATTATGATGAACTTAATTTAAGTTTGAAATCTCTTTTTGGATTTTTTTTTTTTGGAGAATTGAATTATTTCAAGGACATGAGGCCTCTATTGGGATAAAAATCATATAGTTTTCAATGATCTCAAAGTGAAAATATAATTTCAAATTATCCACTAACTTATTTGCTTTCTTTCGATTATGGAAAAATGATTGAGATTCTTTTGAGAATCTGTTTCTTTGACATATTTATGAACCCAAGAGTTACTATAATGCTTGTAGTCTATTCCTTATTCATATTTTATACATTTGACATATTTTCAAAATTCAGAACATGAACATATAAAGTGCCAAAATTCAAATGTGCATGTACTTGAGATTTTACTCTTTTTTTTTTTTTAATATATATGTGAACTTTATTTTATAGATTTTATAATGGCTTTTTCACCATTTCAGGATGCTCCTTATATTTTTTTTGGTTCACTAGGAATTATGGCTCTTGGTCCTATTCCTTCAACTATATCAGTCTTATAAAATCCATGCAACTATACAATCCATGCATTATTCATGCAACTATATCGCTCTTATAAAATTACATTTTGTACTGCAACTATATATTTTTTTTTTCTATCATACAGCCATACATTGCATTCATACAATCATTCTATTGAATCTCTGTATACTAACATCTACATCTAGTTTGCATCAATGATCTATTTATCTTAACATTGTACTACACCTTGAAGTCACCATTTTTTTTTTAAGGATCTAATTTATTATAGCATTTTATATGTGATATTGATCTATTAAGCTAAATTTTTGGCAAAATTGAAATGGAAAAAATAGATATAGAAAAGTGAAAACTGGTTATTTTCTTTTATTAAATTTAAAGTTGTTAGTCGCCAACTTTATATAGTCATTTATGATGACCTAACATTCAAACATTAAGTCACAATATATGATATGAACTTAGAGATTTAAAGACCTATTTTGTGACTGTAGGATCGGCCTACTTGTCATCAAACAGTATTTCTTTAGTACTTTCTATTGGTATATTTTTCATGAGGGCCTTTATAAAAATAGGAAGTTGAAAAAAAAAATTAGTGAAATAATAAGGGTTAAAAAAAATATTTACATAAATGGGGTGTTTTCAACCATTAAGAAAGAAATTTGAAAATTTTGAAAGGTCGTGTAATCAAAAAGCAATTTATCTCTTATTGATTCGCTATTTGAGGCAGCAGAATCCTAAAAAAAAATGGTGCAGTTCACACACATATCAAGTCTTCTAGATGATTAGCGAACATTTTATTATGATCTTATAATTTTTTTAAAAATTTTCCCTGCACTCTCTAGTTTAATTAGTGGGTGGGAGTTGTATTTTTGTTGTTAATAATCCACATACTATAAGAACTATGATTTAATATATTGTTAATTAATAATTCGTATATTGTATGGATATAATTTAATATACTATTTAAAATATTAATGGAATATAATTTATATATAAAATATGCAATAAAGTAAATAATATTTACTTTTAAAATAAATAACAGATAAAATTATTTTATAGCCTTGAATTTTAATTGTCTATTTTGCAATTTCTTTTAGTGATTCTTTATTTTCATCTATAGTTATTTTTATTTAGCTAGTTTTATATAAAATTTTAATCATTTATGTATCAAATAATTAATTTAATGAATATTAATTTCTTATCATTTGTTAGCTAATTATTTATTTGAGATCAAGATTAATTGTATATTAATTTACAATAATCTATAAGCATTAATAAAATTAAAATATTCATTATAAAAGATATACATAATTGAATAAATAATATATTTTCTTAATACATAATATACACATTTTTAAAATTTATTTTTCAAGTACCTATTTTAAAATTTTAATATATTTTTATTTTATTTATAATTTGTAACTAGGTATGTATACAACTTCTAACAGCTTATTCATCAAATAATTAGCATGATAAGTAGCAAAGATCGTTTTAAACAAAGTTTGAGTTTGATAAATAGTAAATTATAATCTTAAATAAATTTTAAGACCAAAATTAATTATACATTCTAATAAATAATATACATTTTGGGCATCTATAATTTAATAAATTATTTAAAATATATTTTAAAAAAATTAATACTGAATATATTTGTTTACTTTGTTTAAGGGGAAAGGTACTTTGTTAACTTTGTTTTTTTGTTTATAATAATAACTATATTATTAAAATTCTAATTATATATTATTGCACTAATATATTATATATTATTTGTGCAATAATATAATATTATAATAAATTATTGATTATATTATTAATAATTATATTTATATCAAATTAATATATATTAATAATTATTATATTATTAATGTATTAATAATTATTAATTATATTTTAATTATTTTAAATAATTAGCTTTAAATATTTTAAATAATTACCTTAGAATATTATTTAATTTATCAAATATAATATCTTAAATTATAATTATCTTATATCAAAATATTATTAATAATTATTAATTCATTAATAATATAATAATACTAATATATATTATTATTAATGAAAACTTAATATAATAGTATTATTATATTAATACAATAATATATAATTAGTATTTTAATAATATAGTTATTATGATAAATAAAAAACAAAGTTAATAAAGTTAAAAAAAATATTTAGGTACTATTTGCTAGTAGATGAGATTTTATGAATTAAAAAATCAATATATAATTAATTTTACTTTTGAAACTTATTTGAAACAATTGCTTAACATTTATTAAATTCAAAATTTATTTAAGATATCAGTTTGTCATTTGTCATAGTGATTACTTGACAAATAAGCGAGTGAGAGCTTTAATAATTTAATATGTAAAATTATCTAATTAAAATTATAAATAAAGATATATTAAAAAATTATAGATAATTAAAATACGCTTAAAAAAGTATATATTTATTATCTATTTAGGACAATATATTATTTATTTATTTATTTAGCTATATATGTAATTTCATAATAAATATTTAATTTTATTAATATTATTTAAATAATGTACTAAAATATTACCCAAAATACATGAATTATCAATTAATGAAAATATAGTTTTTGTCTGCTAATTAAACTTGAGGATGGAAGGAAACGAAACAAATATAACACCATAATAGTAGGCCTTTAGTCATATTAGATGACCTGCCATGCGTGTGGCAGATTCCATAACTTGCCACACGCTTGCTAAACTAGTCATATCAATCTTTTAGGATTTGCCATCTAAACTAGTAGATCAAATAGCTCGCTAGTCTGATAATAGGACCTGTCAAAATTTTCAATTTTCTTTATTCTCATAATAAAAAAAAAAAACCATTTACATAAATATTTTTCAAGCTTTCTTATTTCACTAAATTTGTTTAACTCTATTTTTATAAAAAAAGCTCCTTTTTTTAGGTTAATTTGGATATAAGCTAACCAATAAATATTCCTTCTGAAACTTCAGAATAGGGTCATCTCAACTGAGAATTGTTTTCCACATTCTCTATCATTCACTCTTATAGAAAGTACCATTGGTTGTACCCTGAAAAACCATCCATAAAAGATATTACTTCATTATTAACAATAGAATCCACTAACATATCCATTATAGGCATGACATATATATCTTTTAGAGTAGTGACATTCAAACTCCTAAAATCAACATATACACAATTTTTCGTTCTTTTTCATAATTGGCACAATATTAGAAAATCATTAGGCATACGTAGTTGGTCTGATGAAACCTGCTTTGGCTAATTTCTCAATATCCTCCTTGATTTTCAATTCTATCTCTTTGAACATCTTTTTGGCTAGCTACTAATAAGGATGAAAATCTGGCTTTATAAGAAGGCAATGCTCAATTAAGCTCCTGCTTAGACTAGCCTCCTTGAAACTCTAAGTAAAATAATCTTTAAATTCCTATAATACCTCTATAATTTTTGCCTTTAAATCACTAGGCAACAAAACATTGATATAGGTTACTTTCGTCTCCTCACTTGAACTTAGATTCAACTTTTCCATGGGATTATAGACTTTAGGCTTATGTCCTCAAACTTATGTGATGTTGACTCCAAATCATGAATCTACATTCCTTTCACTTCTTCATCTAAGTCTTTTTCAAAAATCACTTTAGCTTTGCGAACATCCGAAAACTCTTCTAACATTAATCTATCAAAAGTTTATAATACAAGAACTTAAATAATATAGCTACAGTTGTCACTAACTCCTTATTGGTGTAATTAGTCATAAATCTCTATGATGATGAGTTGAGACATCGACCTGTATGGCATGGTGGCTGCTAGTTTGAGGAAAGCTTTGGATTGTTATTCAGTTGTATTGACTTCTTCTCCTCCGAACATATATGCAAACTTAGGTCTTTATTTTTCTTCTTTCCTGTGAACTTAATTGGGTTAAAGTCCATATCATAAAGCCTGACCTTTATTAAATCAAAACACACTCTAAAAGGTTGCATGTTTATGCAAACCACCTCCATGCTATCATCCCTCCAAGAAGGGAAGATGGAATGCACCAATTAGCATGAATCCGATCTCTCTCTAAAAGCACATTATCATTAAAAGTTTATTTCATAATAAAAAATGCTTAAAGAAACCTTACTCCCAGTGATGATCTTATTAAGGATGATTCCAAGTGTTTTTATGATTTCTCAAGTGAAGGCAAACACTATTATCTTAGTTGTAATTAGATCTTCAATAGTTTTTTCAAAAACATGTAACATCTTAAGTGGCAGTACATTTATTGCCAACCCATTGTCAACCAGTATCCTTGAAAAAGGCTTTAATTCGAATGAGTTATAGAGGTCTCACGTGTTTAGTCATCTTTATTGATGACTTCTCAAAAATTACTCTTTTAGGCTTGTTAAACTTAGTAGCTTAAATGGTGAAGCCACCATAATAACCTCCATAATCAATTTGCAAGGCTTGCCTCTTTACTTCTTAAACTCTCTCTACTTTGTTGTGTCTTCTTCAATACCTTTAGATTTGAACATAGGAAGAAAAGTGATTGATGTAGTGGCATATCTATATGGACTATGACCTTCACCTACCATCAAAGTGCCCTTAACTGAGGGCTTTCCAGAAATATCCTTAAAACTCCTCATGAAAAACATTGACTGCATCTTATTATCAGAATTGTCTGAACCTGCATCCTTCGTAGCCCTCGTACCAAATTTCGACTTTCTACCTCGGGTTAGTTCTTGAGCTGCTTTTTCTCTTTTTTTTTTTTTTTTTTTTTAACTCTGTATCTTTAGAGTCTCCTCTTCAGACTTCTAGTCAATGACTCAGAGAACTTTTTATATGGAAGCCTATGCCATTGATTGCTTAAAACGACAATAGGCGGAACAATAAATATGGGTTTATTCAACCAAAACCTTCGTGAAGGGAGATATGGTATCGTTTTATGCACATGCCCTAGAGGCTTTCTTTCATCTATGATTTCCTTCTACTTCTATTGCATTAGCAGTATCTTTGGAATTCGGACTTTGTGAAAAACGTTCCCTAGATGTATCTCCATAACTTTCCTTCTCTTTTCCTCAAGTTTAAAATTCAACAAGGATATGAAAGTATAAGTTGTAGATGATTGGAGTTATTAGAGGAAAATGATTTTCATTAACTAGCATTGCCTTTTTTTTCTTAGGAAACTTTAAAACTCTTTTATTATCCTGTTTTGGACCATGTTCCTAAAAGTTCAAATCGAGTTAGTTGAATGGTTATAGGAATTATAATATTTACAATAATTTCCCCTTCATCTTCTTTTTTGTTGGAAAATTATAGTCTTGTGGAAGCTTAATGAACTTCTCTTTCAATAAATAGTCAAATATATTTTTTCTATTTTAAACAAGTCAAATCTACATGCATTTGAAGCTTGAGGTTTTTTTTCCATTGCTCAGGAGCTTTTTTGATAAAAAAGGGATAAACACAACTACTTGAACTTGAGAAATCAACTATTTCTTCAAGACTGCTAATCTCCTAAAAATATGCCCTTGAAGTTATTCTTCTCTTCTGGTTGTCTTTTTTAAGGAGTTCTTCATATTCTACCGCCTTAGTTGCAAGCTAATGAAAATCACAAAACACCATACTTGAAATTTTGTTCAATTTCTAAACCCCTATAAGCCATCTTAATGAATTTTATCACAGACAAAAAGACCTTACTCCTATTTCTCATTTTCTTAAACATTGCAATGAAAAGATTCAATGTCTCTCAACTTTTTTGAGTCACCTTGGATAATTTAGCAATACAAACTTATAGTTCAACCTTCAAAGATTAGAAATGGAATTACCTCTCTATATCCTACCATATTAGTATAGAGTTTGTAAGCAAAGTTGTGTATCATGTAAAAGTTGTTCCAATTAAAGAGTTAAGGAACAATCTTAACTTGAAATTCTCAAAGTTTTCATAGTTTTCTAATTCATCGCACTAGATAGTAAAATTAGTTAAATGTTCAAGAGTAGACTAACCATCTTCTTTTTAAAAACAAAGTAAAGTTTGCAATCCTATATCTCCTGGGATAAGGATTATCTCTATCAAATGTATAGTAAAATATCTCTAAATTAATACCCCAATAATTAATAATGTCTAAAATTTAATAAACTTTCAAGTAACGGGTTTTAGGTTAGAGTGCAGTTGGGCACCGTAACTTGGCTTCCGATTCATCCCGCATCACCAATTCTGCTGACCAAAAATGGTCCACTTGGAGCTCTCGATTTCATGCGCGGCTCATTGGAGTAGCCTCATCATCTTACCTATTTAAAGTTTGAGAATAAGCTGAGGACGTTGTACCCCCGATGCCTCTAATCATTGGCTTTAACCCATAGAACTCGTTCTGAGCTCCAGCTATCCTGAGAGAAACTTTGAAGGGAATCAGCAACTAGACGATTCGATTAGTCTTTCGCCCCTATACCCAAGTCAGTTGAATGATTTGCACGTGAGTATCACTGCGAGCCTTCACACCAGAACGTATATAAATTAATATTTCTACTATCTAATAATTAATACAAAATATCAAAAAAAATATTAAGACTATTAATTAGCAGAATCAATATTTCTTATAAAACCATTTATCTAAAGTAGTTTGTTTCTTCCTACTTGTTCTAATCTCGAACTTTTTATCTCATAATATCTTATGTGCTACAATATGGGTAGGATTTTTTTCTTTGTACAAACAAATTTTAAGCCTTTGGGCATTGTTGAGGGTAGAAGAAAGCTTCATTCTATAAAGAAATGATGAAATATATCAACGTAAAGTGAAGATTTTAAAAGAATATTCCAACTCTTAGTAATATAGAATAAATCTCTTCATATCCCTTACATTTAATTTTCAGTTGAAAATGCAAATCATCTTTACAACTATTTTTTCTTGAAAATGTACATAAGTTTATTGTAACTCATGACAATAATAGAATTAATAACTTGAATTTATATATAGATTTTTACAAATCAATAACTTTCATTAATTAATGAAAATTTGACAATAGATCATATTAATTTAGAGAGATTTTATTATATTGGGATATGGCTTTTGAAACTTTAATTGATCAATTTATCTTAAGCCAAATTCGTAAAATCTCTTGAATAACATCTCTTATAGCTTGCACATCAATTTCAGTAGGTTGGACAAGTTGTCTACGTTGATAGGTACGCTTTCCTTTGTTCACTCTTGGTACTATACCTTTCAAGCCTCTTTGTTGTTGTACTCCATCATTTTCATAAAGCACCAGCAGTTTGATAAGGTTTATTATAGCAAAAATTTAGTGAGGCAATATAAGCCTACTAGTAGGGTGACCAGTAGGTAATACCCCTTTAGTGAAACCATTTTTCTTCCTCTTTCCTGTATAATGGAATACATCTTTCATCTTTATACACTTGAGGAACCTAAGGCCTTGGAACATCATCTCCTTCCTGGGAATTTGTAGAGGAATTGTAATACTTATTATTGTTTATCAAGCATAATTTTCATATCCAAATAATAATTTGCATAAAGGTGAACTTATAATTTATACACAACCAAAAGAGCATAGTAATGCCTTCTTTAATGTACTTATACGTTAAATACAATCCATTTGATGTAAGTAATTACAAACTGATTTTTATCTAGGTGTATCTATATGATACAAGGAGAGAGTGCATGTGAATTCAGCTGACAATTTGTACTCTATGTATTTATGTATAAAGCTTATACTTTAAAATGTCCACACTTTATGCTTTACTATCTAAAAAGAAGATTGCAATTTGGTAAGTCATGACTTAGTGAATAAAAATAATAAATGAATTCTATTGGCACAATCAAATAGTCAATTAATATTAAGATGCAATACAAGTACAAGAATTAACTTATGCTAGTGCTATTGCAATGGTTTATTCAATTTTGTCATAACCTTATGAGATAAATACTTCTTTCACTAATCATGTGAATTAAGTAATATCTGATTTTGTTGGCTATCGTATAACTAATAGGAGTCATTTTAGCAAATATTTTTAGGTTAGAAATTAGAAATTTTTCTTATTTTTATAGTTTTTTTATTTTGAAATAAGTTAATCATGTCTTTTTTTTTTGCTCGTGCTAGAATATTTTAAAAATGAGCTAAATTATAGTTTTTAGCTGTGTTACATGAGCTATTACGTGTCCCATACATAGGACCATATAGAGATGCAGAGTTGACCAGTTAACAAACATAAATTCAGGTTTAATAGATAAATACGCGAGCTGTTACATGGCTCATGCATCAGGCTTTACAAAACGTCAAATCCAAATTTTAAAATGCAATGCAAACTGCCTTTTAAGATAGAGATTTGATATATTTG
The DNA here is from genome assembly GCA_949677035.1 of Omphalea diandra. NCBI lineage: Eukaryota > Viridiplantae > Streptophyta > Magnoliopsida > Malpighiales > Euphorbiaceae > Omphalea > Omphalea diandra. The sequence continues at coordinate 15,161 of CATIWR010532376.1, forward strand.
GATAGAGATTGTTATGTGAAAAAAGAGTAGATTTTTAGGAGAGAAAAGTATATCCAACATCTACACCAATTTAAAAAAAAGATTTTGTGAAGATCAAGGATAACTTTTCTTTTAGGATCTTCATTGTTTTTGTTAGCAAGACTTTTATTTGAAAATTATTTTACTCAATTCAATGAATTCTTTCTTTTTTGTTTCTTTTTCTTATTTTTGGATGAAGGAAATTTTCAATTCTAGGGATAAGCTTGAAAGCCCAATGTTTATTTCATGAATCTATGAAGTGATTTTTGCTTCAATTGTATTGGATGTCTTGATTTAATATGTTTGAGCTTAATTAATCTTGTATGTATAAACAACTGCATATGTGCAATGTTTCAGATTCTAGAAGATGGAGCAAAAGAGAAAGACTAGGGGTTAGTCCTAAGATATTAAAATAGGAGATTGAGACCATGAGAGTGAGCTTAACTTCTAGAGATATTCAAGGATTATTTATGAAATTTAATGTATTATTTTTGAATTTTGTGACTACAATAGTAGACATAATTTGATAATAATAGACTTGATTTTGTTTGAGAAAGATTACTAGATAAATTAAAAAAAAAAAAAACCTATCTTCAATCTCAACTCAATGTCAATTGAAACAATTCTCTTAATATATTTATGGAATGGTAATGCACCCGAGTTCCATAAAAATCATTGTCATAAGAGTTTCTTTTAATTAAATCTTAATTTTTATTTAATTATTTTTATAATTTCAATTTTTAGTTGTTTTCTTTTTGAATATTTGATTGCTAGATAATAGGAAAATTAAAAACTTTATTGGTACTTGTGTAAAACAATTCTCATGGAAAAAATCTCTTGATATGAACTTAGTTAGGGACAATTTAAAGTTACAAAGAATGAAAGAAACTAGCAAGAAGATCTCTTTCGAAACGAGAAAGTCATCACAAAAGCTTCAAAATCTGTCATTTTTGGAGCTGTCATATTTGAACTTGCCTTATTTGGACTTACCATATTTGGAGTTGTCATATTTGAAATTGTCATATTTGAACATGCCTTATTTTGGACTTGCCTTATTTAGACAATCTTCTTCACAAGGGCAAAATTGTCATTTCTGTGTTTTCATTTCATATGTGGATCCTCAAAATGAAATTAAAAAGTCCAACACAACAAATGGAAAAATTTTGAATAAAATGTTATAGAAGATTTTGGAAGGTTCTAAAATATTCCAAGAAACTTTCAAGAATATTCCAAGTCTCTTTTAGTGGAAGAATTAAAGTCCTAAAGGGGAACTAAAGGAAGGGTTATACATAAGAAAGAAAAGTCAAAAAGTCAAATTAAAATATCTTTCCAAGATTGACAAGATCTCAACATATCATTATCTTGTTTATCTTATTCTTTTGGTCGAATGTTATGTCCTACTTAATTAGAAGTTTTCTTTTCCTTTCTTTAATTGTAATAACACCTATTTATAAGTTTTAAACCCTATTTGGCCAAATAGGATATGTTCTCTTCCTATTTGGATTGTTTTCTTATTTTCTAGATTAGAATTAAGTCTTTTTTTTCTTCCTACATAGAAAAATAATGTAAAGCCTATATAAAGGGCTATCAAAATCGTGTAAGAGATAGTTGATGATTAATATAATTCTGATTTCTTACGAGAGATTAATTCTCTTATTGAGTTCTTGAAAGGACTTGGTGAGATTGTTAACTAAATGTTTAATAATTTCACAAACTTGTTTAATCTAAGTCTTAAATTACTTAGTTAATTTAAGGTTAAGATTAACACCTATTAAATCTTTATAATTCAAGTTGTTACAAATAAGTTTTCTAGAGGTCTAATTAAGATTTAAGAATTTATCTTGTTTGATCTTTGAATTAAAGCTTGAGACTTGTGTTCTACATATGAATAAGGATTCAAAACAATCTCGTTCCTATCATTTGGTATCAGAGCCAAGGTAAATTTAAGATCAAAGGTTGGGACTTGTGTTCTATCTTTCTTGTTCTTGCATTGTTTTTAGTTCATCAAAATTTCATTCATCATCTTTCTTCTCAAAATTTGGCCACATCTCAATTCTTGCATTCAAATCTATTTCTTTTCATTGTTTCAATATGATTAGTCTTGTTTCATCATCAAATATCATATTGTAAAAAAATCATATTCAAATTCCATCAAAATTACATACTTGTGCAAAAATTTCTTAAATTAAGGAACTTTGCAAAATCTTGATTTCTTGTTCTTATTCCATTCAAATTTGAATTTATTTATCAATTAACCCTTCTTGTGTTCTTAATTGCAGAATTGAAGTGTTTGATTCAAGAAATTCCTTAAAATTTTGGAGTTGCCAAAATCTCCTTAAATTAAGAAAAACTTTATTCTAGTTTGTTTCTTGCAATTTCTTCAACCTTTTTCCTTCCAAATTATTATTTTTTTGGTTACTAATCATCATTTTGGTGTTTCTTGGTGTCTAGGGCCAAACCATATTCCAAAATTTCAAGGGAGGCCTAACATTATCAAAATACCCATATAAGTGTTAAATTCGACTTTCTTATGTTCTTTTGTGTTTTTGAGTTGTTCTTTGTGTTTCTTGCAATTTTAAGTTTGATTTAGCTTCCAAATTCAAAAAAGAAGAAAAAAAAAAGAAAAGAAAGAAAAGAAAGAAGCTAAGAATTGCAAAAGTGTTGTTTTAAAACCAATTTTGAAATTCCCTTTTCCATTCAGCCTAAGCATACTTTTTACCATATTTTTAAATTCAAAATACCAATTTGCAACTTCAAATTCCTTTTAAATTCTTTGATTGCAATTAGGTCTTTAGAAATTTATTTTTGTAACCAATTATGTTCTTTTCAATTCTTTTGTTTGCGAAGTATTTTAAGAGCTAGTTTTACTTGTTTGTGTTCATTTTAAGTTGACAAAAAGTAACTTTAGTCCTAAAAAAATTCAAAGAAAAGAATCTTGAGAGGTAAAAGGCAAGAATGTGTGAGATTATAAGAGGGAAAAAAGCCTTACTATGTGAAACATGAAGAGAGTAGTGTACACATGTGAAGGAGTGATTTTTTTAGGATTTTGTTTTGTTGTTTCTAATAATGGCAGATCCTAGTGATGATGAGCATGATCTTATTAGTAGCAAAGAACTTTTATTTGTAATGAGATCTTCAAGTGCCCAACTTAAGGATGTTTAAGAGCAAAAAGAAAATATTTTTCATTCTAGATGTAAAGTTGATGGTAATCTTTGTCTTGTTCCAATTGATGGAGGTAGTTGCACTAACGCAGCTAGCACTTATTTGTTGAAATGAGATCGTCAACCTTAAAACATCTTAAACCTTACCATTTGCAATGGTTAAATAGGAATGGGGAAATTAAAGTAACCAAGCAAGTTAGGACTGCATTTACAATGGGAAAATATAAAAATGAGCTTTTGTGTGATATTATACCTATGCAAGCTAGTCACATGCTTTTAGGGCATTCATGACAATATGATAGGAAAACTAAACATGATAGGTTCTTTAATACTTATGAGTTTGATTTTGGGGGTAAGCATATTATACTATTTGCTTTATTTCCACAACAAATTTATGAGGACCAACATGTTTTAAGAGAGAGACAAAATGTGTTTTAGAAAGAAAAATAATTAACATGACAAAAAGAGAGCTATGAGAAAACCCATGAGAGGTGTGAGCAAAGAATGGAAAAAGGAGAGCTTAGAATGGATGCACCAAGACAAAGAGATGTGCATGCAAAAGGAGAATGTGAGAAAAAGGAAGATCTATGTGAAAAAAAAGAGTGATGAGAGCTATTCTTCCCAAAAGGCCATAATAATATTTTTATTCAAAGGGATGTATTACACTATTAACAAAATTTACAATCTTTTGTATAGTGCTTTTATATCTCTTTTGCAAAGTTATGAAGAATGGTTTTCAATGGAGGAGCCTAACAAAGAAGTCAACTTAACTCTTAATATTGATGGTGTTATGATAAAGAGTGAGGTTGCAGATTTGTGTAAAATGGGGTTTTTTAATTCTTGTTTAGATGTTTGTGCTTGTTTTATATGTTCTAGGCGTGATTCTTTTTGTTTTAAGTATTGTTTTTGCATTTCTAATTTGTTTTCTTCATTAAATACTTGTTTTTGTGTTTTAAAGGATTTCTTTTGTTATAAACATTTTTCTCCTTCTCTTAGCATTTCTTCTTCTTCTTTAAATTATTTTTCATAATTTTCTTCCTGTTTTCAATGTGATAGTTCTTTTTATTCATATTTTAACATTTTCAATCCTTTCTCTTTTATTGATAAACATTTTTCTTCATGTTTTTATGTTTCAAAGAACTGTTTTTTGTTTTAAACGTCTGTTTCCTTTAAATTTTGTTTTAGCTTGTCTTCTTTTAATTCTAGGAGTTTGACTTTTTATAATTTTTGTTTTTACAAGTTTTCTTTTTCATTCTAGAAGTGTGTTCTTTTTAAAAGACATTAGTTTTTGTTTTTCAAAATTCTATCTTTCTAAATGTTATTTTTCTTGTTTTAATGTATATAAACCATTATTTTATTCTTTTTTCTATTTTAGGCGTTGGTTAGGAAGAAAGTTTTCTTTTGATTTCAAAAATTCTTATGTTTTATGTTCTTATTTGATTTCTAAATCATATTTTCATAAACCTAAATCTTCTAGTATTTTCATTTTAAAGAAAGTTGATGCTTCAGTATTTCTCCATTCTAGGGTTTTTTTTAGTTACTTTGTTTTCATTTTTCATTTTTTCCCTACTTCTTTTATTTATTTTAATTTTTCTATAGGTAGTTTCATGCAAGTTGTCTTTGATACTAGTGGAGAAACTTGCAATTTGTATGGTAAGTTATATTTAGATCTATCTTCATTGGTTCTTATATTTGGTTTTTATTTTCTTGTAAGTTAAGATTCGAAGATGAATCTTTGTAAAGAGAGGGGGTATGATATGACCAAGTTAGAGCAACTTAAAGTTACAAAGATTGAAAGGAACCGACAAGGAGATCTCCTTCAAAAGGAGGAAGACATCACAAAAACTTTAAAACTTGTCATATTTGGGACTGCCATATTTGAACTTTTCTTATTTGGGTTTACCATATTTGGAGTTGTCATATTTAGAATTATCATATTTGAACTTACCTTATTTGGATTTACCATATTTAGAGTTGTCATATTTAGAACATCATATTTGAACCTGCCTTATTTGAACAATCTTTTTCACAAAGGCAAAATGGTCATTTTTGTATGTCCATTTCATGCATGGATCCTTAAAATGAAATTAAGAAGTCCAACTCAACAAATAGGACACATTTGAATAAAAATGTTCTAGAAGGTTCTAGAATATTTCAAGAAACTTCTAAGAATATTCCAAACCTCTTTTGGTGGAAGAATAAAAGTCCTAAAGAGGAACTAAAGGAGAGGCGACACATAACAAAGAAAAGTCAAAAAGTTAAGTCAAAATATCTTTTTAAGATTGACAATATCTCAACATATCATTCTCTTGCTTTTCTTCTTCTTTTGGCCGAACGTTATGTCTTACTTAATTAGGAGTTTTTTTTTCCTTTCTTCAATTGTAATAACACCTATTGAGGAGTTTTAAACCCTATTTGGCCGAATAAGATATGTTCTCTTCTTATTTGCATTGTTTTCTTATTTTCTATATTAGAATTAAGTCTTTTTTTCTTCCTACATAGAAAAGCAATGTAAAGCTTATATAAAGGCTATCAAAATTATGTAAGAGATAGTTGATAATCAATATAATTTTAATTTCTTATGAGAGATTAATTCGGTCAAAAGAAAAAGAAAATGAAGAGAATGATATATTGAGATCTTATCAATCTTGAAAATATATTTTTACTTAACTTTTTTAAGTTTCTTCTTTATGTGCCACCCTTCATTTAGTTCCTCTTTAGGACTTTTATTCTTCCACCAAAAGATATCTCAAATATTCTTAAAAGTTTCTTGAAATATTCTAGAACTTTCTTCGAACCTTCTAGAATCTTTTAGAATATTTTTATTCAAAATTTTTCCATTTGTCAAGTTGGACTTCTTGATTTCATTTTAAGGATCCACATATAAAATGGAAGTATAAAAATGACCATTTTGCCCTTATAAAGAAAATTGTCCAAATACGACAGGTTCAATATATGACAATTCCAAATATGGCAACTCAAAATATAGTAAGTCCAAATAAGACAAGTTCAAATATGACAGTTCTAATTGTAGCAGCTTCAAATATACAAGTCCAAATATGGTAGTTCCAAATATGACAGCTCCAAATATGACAGGTTTGAAGCTTTTGTGATGCCTTCCTCTTTTTGAAAGAGATCTCCCTATTATTCCCTTTCAATTTTTGTAACCTTGAGTTTGCCCCTAACTTGGTTCATATCATGTCCCCTCTCTTCAAAAAGATTCATCCTCGAATTTTAGCCTATAAGACAACAAAAACCAAGTATAAGAACTAACAAAGATGAATCTAAATATGATTTTACCATGAAAATTGCAAGTATCTTCATCTGAATCAAATATAACTCTCATAAAACCATCTACAGAAAGGTTAGAACACACCCAAGAAGTAGGACAAGAATGACAAATGAAAACAAGGTAACAAAAAAAAACCCTAGAAAACGTTTTCCATCTAGTATGGAGAAATACTAAAGCATCAAATTTCTTTAAAAGAAAAACACTAGAAAGAGAAAATATAGGTTTATCAAGACAAGATTTAAAAACCAAAGAAGAACTAGAAACACATGAAATATAAGAATTTTGAAATCAAAAGAAAACTTTCTTCTTAACCAACGCCTATAGTAAAAACTAAAGTAAAACAAACATTTAGAAGCTTTAAGACTAGAATAAAAAAAAAACAAATATTTAGAATACAAGGAACATTAAAAAAATGTTAAAACAAGAATTAAAAGAAGAAAAATATTATTTGGAATAATAAAAAATAACTAAAAAGGTTTAAACAATAAATAAAAGATGAAAAAAAATGAAAGTAAATTAGAAGAAAGACTAAAAACACAAAGGCAAGAAAATAAATGAGAACAAAAACATTTAGAATACGAAAACAATATTAAACATCTAAACAAAATTTAGGAAACTTCCTTTTACACAAATTTGCTACCTCACACTTCATTATAGCACCATCATTAATATTAAGAGTTAGGTTGGCTTCTTTGCTAGGCTCCTTCATTGAAAATCATTCTTCATAATCTTGAAAAAGAGATATAAAAGCATTATACAAAATATTGTGCATTTCATTATAAGTGTAATACATCCCTTTAAACAAAAATATTTTTGTGGCCTTTTGGGGAAAATAGCTCTCATTACTCTCTTTTTCATATAGATTTTCCTTTTTCTTGCCCTCTTCTTTTGCATGCACATCTCTTGGGTTTGGTACATTAAATCTAAGCTCTCATTTTTCCACTCTTTGCTCGCACCTCTCAAGAGTTTTCTCACAGCTCTTTTTTTGTTGCTTAATTATTTCTTTTTCACTGTCATGCCCACTATCTCTCTCTTTTTATTTTATTTTCTTTTTAAACATCAGTATACAAAAAATACATTATCATGTATGAGACTTACAATTTTAGCATTAGAACAATTATCTAATGGTGGTAACTTGACATCATGTAAAGGAGGAGTTTAAATTTCAACGGTATCTTTAGAAAACAAGAATATCATTTTTTTAGCTTAACCTTCTTTGAAATGCATTTGTTCCCATCCCAATGAAACTTCCATAAAAAGTTACATTTAGTCCCTTTAAAATTGGGTTGTCTTTCATATGGTTGTAATTCAACCTCATCATCAATAGTAGCCCTTTGATCTTTAATTCTACTAGAAACTTGTATAGGCTTTTGAAATTAATTGTGCAAATCCATATGAAAATTTGGTGCATACCTTTTTTGTAGTTTTTCCTTTAACACTTGCGATGTAGAAATAGGATCACCGCCACACCTTTTCTACTATATTTTAATTGATCCCACCAAATCTTGGCATGACTACCAAACTAGGTAGTATCAAGCTTTACCTTTTGCTTTCCGGAATAGTCATAGCACTCGAACACAAATTCTACCTTATTTTCCCATGCTAGGTATTCTTTAGGATCGTTCCTTCCATAAAAAAAGTAGAATCTTCATCTTGATGCCACTAAGATTGTTATCTTGCTTACCAGACCTTTAGGAAAGTTCTTCTATGGAATGACCATCCTCCTTATCAAGTATGATTCTCCGACGTCTTGATTGCCTTAGATTGGTTGGAAGCATTGTTTTGTTTGCTAGCTTCCATCTTCTCCATTTTATCCATTAATTGCCTCATCTTTACATGCATGTCCCTTTCCACCTTTTGTATGGAATCACTTAAACATTTAAGGAAGAACTTCACTTCGAGATCAACTTCCTTTAAATCTGCCATGGTTAGTAAAGAACAAAGAAAGCATCACAAAACACTCTTTTACATGTTTACATTGAATTATTGTCACTCACACTCACGTTTAACTCAAAATTAGCTTTTACCTTCTTATGAACTCACCACTCTTTGCTTTTACCTCTTAAAGATTCTTTTCTTTAAGTTCTTTAGGGACTAAGTTACTTTATGTCATGTGAAGCTTAAACTGACAGCAAACAATTATAAATAGCTCTTAAAACACTTAGAAAATAAATGAATTGAAAAAAACACAATTGGTTGCAAAAATGAATTTCTAAAGACTTAATCACAATCTAAGAATTTAGAAGAAATTTGAAGTTGCTGGTGTTTTTAACTCAATAATATGGTAAGAAGTATGTCTAGGCCAAATGGAAAAAGAAATTTCAAAATCGGATTTAAAAACAACACCTTGCAATTTTTAGCTTCTTTCTTTTCTCTTTTTTTCTCTTCTTTTTTAATATTTTTTTCTATTTTTTTTTTACCTTTTGAAGTTAAATCAAACTTAGAATTGCAAGAAACACAAAGAATAATGGAAGAACACAAGAACAAACAAGAAAGTCAAATTTAGCACTTGTAGGGGTATTTTAGTAATTTTATCCTCTCTTGAATTTTGAGATAAGGTTTGGCCCTAGACATCAAGAAACACCAAAAAAAAAAAAAAAAGATTAGTAACAAGAAGAAACAATTTGGAAGGAAGAAGAATGAAAAAATTGCAAGAAATAAGTTAGAATCAAGTTTTCCTTAATTTAAAGAGACTTTGACAACTCCCAAATTTTAAGAAATTTCTTGAATCAAACACTTTAATTTTGCAATTAAGGACACAAAAAGGGTTAATTGATGAGGAAACTTGATTTTGAATGGAAGAAAAATAAGAAATGAAAGATTTTGTAAAGTTCCTTAATTTAAAGAATTTTTGCACATATATGCAATTTTGATGAAATTTAAATCTAATTTTTTACAATGTGATATTTGATGATGAAACAAGACTAATGAATGTAGAAACAATGAAAAAAAACAAATTTCAATAAAAGAATTGGAAAGAGGCTGAATTGGAGAAGGAAGGTGATAAGTGTGATTTTGATAAACTAAGAACAATTCAAGAACAATAAAGATAGATACCTTTGATCTTGAATTACCTTGGTTCTAATACCAAATAATATAAACAATATTGATTTTTAATCCTTATTCATATGGAAAACATAACTCTCATGCTTTAATTCAAGGATTAAACAAGATAAATTCTTAAATCTGAATTAGACATTTAGAAAACTTATTTCTAACAATCTGAATTATAAAGATTTAAGAGACGTTAATCTAAACTTTAAACTAACTAAATAATTTAAGATCTAAATTAAACAAGTTTGTAAAATTATTAAGTCTTCATTTAACAATCAAACAATGTCATTTTAAGAACTTAAAAAAAGAATTAGTCTCTCATAAGAAATTAGAATTATATTGATCATCAATTCTATCTTACACGTTTTTTTATAGGTCTTTATATAGGTTTTACATTGCTTTTTTATGTACAAAAAAAGACTTAATTTTAATCTAGAAAATAAGAAAACAATCCAAATAGAAAGTGAACATATCCTGTTTGACCAAATAGGGTTTAAAACTCCTAAATACGTGTTATTACAATTGAAGAAAAAAAAAGAAAAACTCCTAATTAAGTTGGACATAACATTTGGCCAAAAGAAAAAAAAAAAAGCAAGAGAATGTTATGTCGAGATCTTGTCAATCTTGTAAAGATATTTTGACTTGACTTTTTTACTTTTTTTCCTTATGTGCTTCCCTCCTTTAGTTCTTCTTTAGGACTTTTATTCTTCCACCAAAAGAGGCTTGAAACCTTCTTGAAAACTTCTAGAATATTTTTATACAAAATTTTTCTATTTGTTGAGTTAAACTTCTTGATTTCATTTTGAGGATCCACAAATGAAATGGAAGTATAAAATGACCATTTTGCCCTTGTGAAAAAAATTGTCCAAAATAAGATAAATTCAAATATGACAGTTTCAAATATGACAACTCCAAATATAGTAAGCCCAAATAAAGCTAGTTCAAATATAGGCAGGTTTGAAGTTTTTGTGATACTTTTCTCCTTTTGAAAACGATTTCCTTGTTGATTCCTTTCATTTTTTGTAACTTTAAGTTACCCCTAATTTAGTTTATATCATATATTTAAGGATTATTCATGAAATTTAATGTTTGTTATTGAATTTTATGACCACGAAAGTAGACATAATCTCAAACAATTTTCTTGATATATTTATGGAATGTAATGTACCCGAATTCTATAAAAAATCATTGTCATAATAGTTTCTTTTAATTAAATCTTAATTTTTATTTAATTATTTTTGTAATTTCAATTTTTAGTTATTTTCTTTCCACATTTAGTATGAGCAAAAGCAACGTTTTATTAACTTCATACGATAACTCATCTATTTCAAAAACATTGATGACAAATTTGCACAGGGTCCACTTTTTTTTTTTTTGATAGAATATGGCATGTAAGCCATCAATGCCTGGGCCTTTAAGCGGTTTCATATCAAAGAGGGCCATCTTTATTTCATCATTAGTGACCCGATTCTCAGGTGTTTTGAGGAGTTCATTTGTGGATTCTGAAGTGTGTTGAGGAGTTCATCTGAGAGTGGAATGAATAGCCCTGCAAAGGATACTTTACATATAGATTGTTCTCGTTTGTGTAGAGTCCTCGAAAGAACTCCACCGCTGGCCGTTCAAGCTTATTCATATCATTGACCCACTCACCTGAATTTCCCCCGAAGCATCTCAATTCTATTCTGTAATTTAGTATATTATTTATAATATGTTTGAAAATATTAACAAAATAAAATATTCATATAAAATATGTGATTAAGTAAATAATATTAACTTTAAAAGTATAATATTTGAAAATTATTTTTTAATTTTTTAAGTTTTGTTGTGTATTTTGTAATTTCTTTTAATAATTATTTATTTTATTTTAATTATTTTTAATTAGATAATTTTCCATGAAAATTTTAATCATTTAAATGTTAAAAAATTAGTTTGATAAATATTAAATTTTATTTTAAATAAATAATTAATCACCCATGTAAAATTAAATTTAAGACTAAAATAATGATATGTGTTGATTAATTGACGATTTGCACCTGAGATGACGAAACACTGTAATTTTTTTTCCAAAAAAGAAAACCAATATTGCTGGCAGGGAAAACGGCAGCGTTTCGAATAGAGGAAGAGTGCCATGCATCATATGTGGTGGAGCAGCGTGAGAACATTGTCATATATAGTCTTGCGAGAGCCTTTAGATCGCAAAACGAAATGTTGAGATTGGGAACGAAACAGCTATTTACACCTTTCTCGACAATTCTTCTTCAGCCCAGACTCCTCTTTTATTATGCGACACGTAGTTTCCTACTCCACCATTCTTCCTCCTCCAACGCTGCAAATTATAGATCTCCTTTTACCTCGTATAACAAATCCCAATTTCTCGGGACTACTCTCGAAATTTCCGGGAAAAACTTGTTCAGTTCAGAATCTTCTAGAAATGCTAACGCTTCTAGCTGCTGGAACTGCAATGCTCAGCCTCAACGCTTGCCGTTTCTGGTTTGCGAGTCGTGTCGAACTATCCAGCCCGTTGATCACTCCGTTGATTACTTCCATATTTTTGGACTGTGAGTATCTTTTCTTTTTATTTCATTTCTTTCTGGTTATTATTATTAAAATTTTGAGCTTCAAAAGATTAACAGAAATGTGTTTTTTTTTTTAAATAAAAAACTGTTGTGGAATTGAACAGGGAGAAGAAGTATGAAATGAAAGATGAGAATTTGGAGGGAAAATATAAAGAGTGGCAGAAAAAATTGCATCCTGATTTAGTTCATTCCAAATCTCAGGTTTATCCTTAATCTTTCTTTGATTAATTTTTTTTAAAAAAAAAGGAAAAAAGAGTTTTTTTTTTTTTTTTTTGCTTTTCTAATATTGTTGTGGTTAATTGTTGATTTTTTTTTGTTGGTTTCCTGCTTTTTCTTTAGGAAGAGAGAGACTTTGCATCGGAACAGTCTGCTCGGGTTACTGATGCCTATAGAACTCTTTGCAATCCACGGTTAAGGGCAATTTACATTGTTAAGTATCTTTCTTTCTTTCTTTCTTTTTTATTTAATTTTGTTTGTAACGAAACTTTTTTTTTTTTTTTTAATTTGGGTTGTGTTAAATGACTTTGGTCTTGTTTGTTTCTTGGGATGAAATAGCCTAGGAATGGAATGCCATTAAATTGCTATTCTTCCTTATGTACAGAATTTGCGTTTCAATAGTGTTTATGCCATATGATAATTATTACACATTTAAAACTTAAACATAGGATGAAATTGTGGAGTTTGTTGTTCCATGCAATAAATATTCCACATTTAAAGTTGAACCGAAGCTAGGGAATAGCTATTCTTCTTCCATTCTATTCTTCATGAACCAAACAGAGACAACCCTAATGTGCTGGGTGTACAAGTGTTTTAATGCTGATTTTATTCACCCTGATTTGTTTTTGGACCTGGCTGATATGGGAAGTTTTATTATTTATCCATTTAATTGTTTTTCCTTGTATGGCTTCATTGAGTTTTTTGAATGGCTGCAACACTAGCTCAGATAAGGTGTCATTTGATTAATTGGAATAAACGATAATGGCCTTTGTAGGTATATGTGTACTTTTGTACAAAATAGTACATGGATTGCAAAAGTCATTGGCCATAATGCAATGCAGATGATAAAAAAATTTTATAATAAACACGAAAATGACGTGGATTTTGTAGTTTTGACATTTAATGTAGCTAAAGAATTTAGTTTATTCTCCTGTATTGACTCTGTTATTCTGCAGATTTTATTTCTGAACTTTCTTCATTATGCCATCCATCAATTCTTAGTTTCTATTGTTTTCCCCTTTCAAGTATACCTTTGTATTGGTTGTTTTGAAACTAGCCTCAAGATCAATTCTTGTGTTTGTTTCAGCTAAAGCTTGAAGGAGTAGATGTTAACGAAGAAGAAACAATTTCAGAACCTCAATTGTTAGCTGAGGTTAGTTATGAGGGTTTAATGTGGTCTACATCCAAATAAAAATATGCATAATGATGTTAGCTGTTTATTAAATGCTTCATTTAGCATCTTGTTTCCTCTAAATCACTAAAACTATGATGGTGTTGAAGTCTTTTCATTCATTTTTCTTCTCCGTCTATTCTTTTGTGATTATGCATTGGTGGATTGTTGACATTTTATGTCTTTTGGCATTGTCCAAATTGTGAAACTGAAGATGGCCAAATGTTTATTGTATGGGGTTGCAGCAGTTGTGTCTGTGGAGATTGTGCTTGTGATGGGTGTGGGGGTCAAAGTAGTGTAACAAGATGGCTTTTCCACCGGGGTGACTTTTTTTTTTTTCTCCCATTGCTATCATAAGCATTAATTCTGTTGTTGAAAATAAAGCTTATCTTCTTATAGTCATTTTTGAGTTACTGATTTATTTTATTTTCTTATGGTAATCCTAAATTTCTAGCATGCATGAGTGCAAGGAGTTCCTAGGCTGAAAATTTTTATATTCTTCTTTCTTCCCCTTACAATAGGAAGGAGCTGTGATCTATTTCTTTAATTTCTGAATGCAGATTATGGAAATCAGAGAAGCAGTGGAAGAGGCACCTAATTCTAAGGCTTTAACTGATATCCAATCTCTGGTATAACTCTTTCTTGGATCATATGTTGTGAAAATAGGACTGGACTATTGAAGGATTGAAAATTAAAATTATGCATCTTAAACGAAGAGGGATTTGGGTGTTCTATAGTGGCTTTGGGACTGTTTGCCGTACATCGTTTCATATGTTTGAGTGTGATATTCACGTAATTTCCTGGTGGACAACCCATATCCCGGTTAAATTTTTGTAACTGTGTTATTTTTTAAATCTCTTTGAATACCAGAAGAATTAATGGGTAATGATTGCTATTTTGAAGATTTTAACTAAAAGTCCAGGCTCTAGTTTTCTTGCAAGTGTGATATGCAGTTATAATAAACCTTTTTAAAAAAAAAAAACTTATATCAATAATTTTTTTTTTTTTTTATGCAGATGAAGGAAAAATTGCAACATTGGGCTAATTCCTTTGCAAATGCTTTTGAAAGTCGGAAATTTGAAGAGGCATTATCTTGTATTCGGAGAATGACTTACTATGATCGTGTCAATGAAGAAATTGTGAAGAGGCTCTAGGTTGGTACTCAAACAAAGCACTTTTTTCTTCAAGCATTAATAACAGAAAAAATGAATTGGGTGTGAAACAAGTTTCAGCTTGCATGCCCAATGAAGAATTTTTTTCTCTTCAATATAGTGTTGCCATTTGCACATTTAAAATCGGTTGTTGGTCATGGCTTAATTAATGTTTCTGGGAATAAACATATCAATTTCCTTGCCACAGTATATTCTAATATTGAGCTTTACTGCAGAATGCAGTTTTAGATGTCCAGAAGTTGTTCCTGCACAAATTTCGGAAAATAAATTGGGAATATTGAATTATGCATGAGATAGATTCCATCTTTTTCGAATTCTAGAGCACTGAATTATGTTTGCACGTTGCTCTGTATTAACTAATGATAAAAAAGTTGAAAGTGATTTCTTGACATTACCTAAATATTAGAAAATTGATTGAATCAGCTTCCTTGATTATCGTGTATTACGAATATTATGTAAACAGCAGCATAATTTGTTAATTTCTGAAACTATGTCAGCTCAATCATATTTTAGACGAATATATGAAAGTTGAGATGCTCTGAATAGTGGCAAGATTTGCAGTATGAATTAGATTTAGGATTTTTTCTTATGGTGAAAAAGGCAAAAGAAAAGGGTAAAAATAAGTTTGCTTCTTTCTTTTGTTACTAAACTCCCAAGAAGCCATATTCTGTGTGTTGATGGAACAACTCTGATAATTTTTACAACCATTTTCAGGCTCTTGATGGTCTGGAGCAAATTTCGACAGTTTTGCTAGTCAATCTAAAGGCAATCAACTTACAGGTATTTTTACTCCATTTGCCGGGCGAAAATGAGATTATGAATTCATCTTACTTAGTTTCTTAAGATTACTGAAAACTTTTAAACTTGTATGATTACATTTTATTTGGGATCTTCCATTTGGACCTTTATGTCATTGTTATTCCCACTTTAAGGAAGAATCATGGGTCGAATTGGATTTGGTTGAATGAATTTGAACACATCATTGGGGAATAACAATACTGCATCAAGTTCTGCTGAACATGGTCCATGCTTTTTTCAGCATTACTCAAATTCATAGCAGGAATCACAGCTGGATGCAGTATTACTGTTCTATAAACTAGGTTTGGATTTTCTTGTGGTCTAGTTTCCTAAACCGGACAATTGCATTTTTAAAATAATAAATTTGTTGTTTGTTTATAATCCTCTAAGTAGTTATTGTGTAATTATGTCAGTCAAGTTTCTTAAATATTTTAAGGTTATTCAGAATTTGATTTTGTTACTGAATTAATATTACTACCATTTATTATTGCCATTATACTGCAAGCAATTGCGGCTTCCTCTATACATTTTGGTGAAAATTGTGATAGTAGTAGCATTACTAAGTGATGCCAGTAAGCCGTTGGTTGTGATAATTGCTTGCTTGTTCCACTCTTTTGTGTTTCAGGCCTGGCAGAAGCTGGTGGAAGACCTATTCGAGACTGCTCGCCATAGATCCTATTAAGCCAAAAACCTTTGAAGAAAATCAAAGCCAATACTTTGTTTATTTGCAGCTTCTTGCAATCCTTAGTTCAGAGTCTATAAAAAATTGCTTTTAGTTCAGAGTCTATAAAAAATTGTTTTTCTCGATTAATGTTCAATTTGTTGCACACTGAATTTTGAGTTGATATTGTTGTGTCCTAAACATGTAATTTTTTTTCAAATAAATGTCATATTTAATTTGGATTACTTATCATAGGCTAATATATATTTGGATTACTTATCCAACATGGAATATGTTAATTGAGGCATAGAGGGTAAAAATTAGTGTTCTTATTTAGGCTTTTATATCCTTCGAGAATTCATTTAGTGAATTTTTTCTTTTCAAGGATTACAACTATTAGGTTTTAACCTTTTCGAGCCCATTAATATTAAGGGAAAAGTTCGTATTCTTGTTTAGGCTTTTATATCTTTAGAGATTGCATTTAGTTATTATTATTTTTTTTTTTGAAGCAAGTTTTTTTTCTTTTCAAAAATTAAAATTAGTAGGTTTTTACCTTTTCAAGCCCATTAATATGGCAACATAGAATGTTGGTGATATCAAGTTTAATGATTTATTTAATCTCTATCCATAATGTTTTATTAAGTGTATTAACCCAAAAAAAATTCGAGGTTTTTTTATGATATTATTTAAATTTGATCAAATATTAGTAAATGTCACTTAAAATTTACCAATCTCGTCTTGATTAGAATATTTTTCTGTCTCTTTTGTTGGTCTTAGTCTTACTATTGATCAGCAAGAATTACTCTTAGTTACTCATGTCATTGAAATGATTTGTGTTAATATTATTATTTATTAAAATTAAAATTAAATTGATTCCATTTAATTATATGAACGTCATTTGGGGTTCATGGAATCAATTATCAAACAAAACACATATTTTAGTTCCTAGATTTTTCATATTTATGGCAACAAGTCCCATGAACTATTATTTGTATGTATTAAATCTTTAGGCTTTTACTTTTTATGTTATTGAGAGTTCTCATTCAGTTTAAAGACTCACTGTATACAAATAATAGTTCAAGGACTTATTACTATAAATAAGAAAAGTTTAAGAGTTAAAATATATATTTTACCTAACAATAATAATGGTGATAAATAATGATAAATAAATCAATTACTTGATTTAAAATCAGAGCAATGATAATTAAACAAATTGTTTGTCTATGATGGTGATAATGATAATTAGACAAAATATGTATGTATATTTTTTCACTCTTAAACTTTTTGTGTCTATATTAATAAACTTCTAAATTATTATTTATATGATTGAACCTTAAACTATATCAAAAAACTCTTAATAATATAAAAAAATAAAGTTAAAGAATTCAATGAATATAAATAGTAATTTAGGGGCTTATTAACATAAACATTAAAAGTTTGAAAGGCAAAATATATATTTTATCAATTGTCACCATCTCCATATAACATTAGATATAAATTAGACAATTTTATTAATCGTGAATGCATGTGTTGCGTGGTATAATTATAATAATAAAATTAAAATAAATTTATTTATTTTTATTAAATAATTTATATTTAATTTATATTTTAAGTGATTATCAAGTAAATAGAATAATAAAATAAATTTCTCAAAATTTCTAATTATAAATATAGATAGTTATAACAAAAAATTATCTTTTTTTTTTTTTACATTTAATCTTCTATAGTATAATTTTAAAAGGAAATTTATTAAACTTAAATAAAATAATTTCTAATAATCATTCAAATAAATAATATTATATAATTCATAATAAAAAATAAAATTAACAGATATATATATATATATATATATATATATATATATATATATATATAAGGTAATTGTAATATACATTTATTTACTAATTTATTTTTAATCTCGTATAACACAATTTTAAAATAAAATTTATTAAACTTAAATAAAGTAATTTTTTGACAACCTATTATATTATAGCTAGCTCTCTTATACTTTGTATAATTAATGAAATTAATTTAAATCTTTAATTTCAATTTAAGGTTTTACCTTTTAAGATTTTTTTTTTAATTTTCTATTCACAAGCATTTTAATATGATTTTATCTTTATGTTTAAAAATTTTACGTTTTATATTTTTTATTTATAAAATTTTTTATGTGATAATTGATCTTTCTAATTTATATTAAAAAATTTTAATGTATTAATTTTTTATAACATAATATAAAACAATTATACATGACTCTATTATATGATTTAAGGATAATTACTATAAACTCTATTACGTTTGAAATATTTAACTAAGTCATCCCTCAAGTTTCAAAATTACACGCAAAACACCCCTAACTTTTGCCTCCTTATATTGTTTAGTCCTTCCATCATTAAAATGGAGCATATATTATTACTCAAAGGGAAATTGGTCAAAATAAGCTGAGGGTTTTTTAAATGGAAAAATTACCCTTCTGAGATATTGGGCTTATTAATGGAGGAAAATCGAGGATATTAATTAGGGCTTCAAAAGTGAAAAAATTGGAATGAGCTATGAGAGCTGCAACACTGAAAAAAATGGAATTTGCTGGGAGGGAGCTTACGAGCTGGAACAATAAAGGCACGATGTTTTGAGGAAGCAATACTATTGGAGATGGAAGGGAAGGAAGGTACCGTAACAGGTTGTTTGCATGTGAGAAGAGGTGTGCCATAAAAATTTTTGAGTTAGTGGAGAATCCAAACAAGCTTTACTACTCTTGTGTCGATGGGGTTTGCAAATAGTGGTTAGGATGGTGCACAACAACTGAGACATTCAACTATACAGGGACAAGAAGTGTAGGTAGCCCACCACTTAAGTAGAGACAAACATATTCAACAGTTGATTTAGAAGTTATGAAAGATGCGGTTGTACAACTCAGGGAAGATAATTTGAGAATATTGTTAAAGATACAAATTATGGAGGATGGATTGAACTGCTTAAGGACTTATGTAATAGCTGTATTAATGTTTTTGTTCATGATTTTTTTTTTTATTATGCTACTGATGTTATTATTGAAGATTTAGGCTTAATATGGGGTGAGTTTATGAAATTGAATGTACTAGGTATGGGATAGGGATGTGGAGGTAGAAATGTCTCAGTTATGGTACATTTTGATTGTAATTAATATGAAAACCTACTATAATGAATTTTGGCATGTAATGGAAGACAATGGTAGTTTTATGTCTTTATGAAATAGTTAAATGACATTTTTTTGTTATTTAGTTTTGCAATCAATGGTATTCTTTTATGGTGGAAATAGTTAATATTTGGAGTGAAGATTAAAGGCTCAATAGTCCATTAGTTTATATTCATAAGGGCTATATAGTGTAATAGTTTGTGCAACCTGGAACTAACTAATGTAATAGTTTGACTATGTAGGGACCAATTAGTGCGATAGTTTTAATATGCAAGGACTAAATAGTGTAACAATTTTGACTGAATTCTTGAAGATTGTCCACCAATGTTACAGGTTCAACTTAATAAGTGAAATTTTTGCACAAAACAATACAAGTTCAAGCCAACCAAGCACACAAACTCCAATTCATTAACAAAATTATTCAAATGATGCTAATTATACATTATTAGCACAATAATTTAATGTCAATGTACTTAAACATTGCAATGCTAATGTTTCTTATGCATTACAATACAAAAGTAAATCGACCCAAAAAATATGCAAGTGTCATTAGAATACATGAAGAATGTCAAATTAGCATTTATTCATTTACATTGCAAAAAAAAAAAAAAGATGTATGATCAACAAAAAATATACAAAAAGTAGAATGTCTTCATTCCAAACTAGCTTCAAGATGTCCCACGTTGGCTATTGGTAGCCTCCCCTTCAGATTGATGACTTGTGGTTGTAGGCCTTCCTGGTCTTCTCTTACCTCCACATTGACTAGTACTTTACATTAAACAAATAAAATTATAACTTGTTCTTTAATAATCATGAAATAAATGCAATGTAATATTTAAGGTACCTGGTTACTAGTATCACCATAAGTCCTCTTACTGTGTCCCTTCTTCCACATTTCTTATAAGTAACAGTGTTGCTCTTTGTCTTACTCCCTTTGGTTGGTCTCTTTCCTTCTTACCATATTCTATTGCTCTTTGGCCTTCCTGATTTTTTCTTGATATGTGGTGGTAAAATGACCTAGCTTTCATGATCAGGTTTAAAGTCCATTTTAGGCATTGGATGTATTACACAATTGTATGCCTTTAGATAAGCTTTAACTGTGTAAAAATCATCACAATACTCTTCAATATTCTCTCTGTTATGGGCAATACATGTTGCATGCTTACAAGGCAACCCACTTATATCCCACCAATTACAGCCACATGACTTCTCCCTCAATTTCATAGCAAATTTTACCTTCCATCAGTAAATTTAAATTTTTCATTTTCTGCAAGGAAAATAAGTACACATCTTCCACTCTTTTAGGAGAGCATTAAATGTTTTCCTCGTATTTGAGGTTATTCTACCCTCCTAAGAAGACCCTTTAGCTTACCTTTTCTATAACCTCACCATGCATTTTTGCCTCACAACATCCAATAGATGGACTATAGGTAACCCCCTCATCTTGTTCACCTAATTATTGAAGGATTTTATCATATTGTTAGTAGTATGTTCACTCTTAGCTATTGCCTTATATGCATGCTTGCTCAATGTTCTCTAGGAATCTCTATGAGCCATTTCCAAGGCTTCTCATCATCAAACTTCTTGATTTCTTTCATTCCTTTCCAAAATTTAGGCTCATATAATGCCCTCACAAACCTCTAGTACTATTTTCTCAATGCTAACCCTTAAAATTTTTTTTTGCATGTTCATAAACATATGTCCGACATAAAATGTATAGGCAAATTTAGGGAATATGGTACCTATAACATCAATTAATCCCTACATTTGTGTACAATATCAAACATTAGTATGAATCATACAACATAAGTAAAAAATAAAAAAAAATGTTTCAATTTTTAAAGACATACCTTCTACCTATCTGACATGATTGTCAACCTATCCCAATTATAATCTCTAAGAGCATCCTTAAGCAAGTCACAAAACCACCTCCCACTGTCTGCACACTCAGCTTGTACAACTATAACAGCAAGAGGGAAAACCCCTTTATTCACATCTAGCAATACTGCAGTCAACAAACTCCTACCATATACCCCCTTCAAATGATAGCCATTCAAGCTAATGAATGGTTTACATCAATCTCTAAACCCATGAATCATCCCCTTATAACATAAAAATATCCTAGAAAACCTTATATGATCATCTTCATAGTTCCTTTCAACTGGTTCAAATTTAACTACACTGCCAAGATTGAAGTGCATGACATTTTCCATATATTTCCTAAGGTGCCTAAAATTCTGGCTATGTGTTCCTCTATTTTGCATGTTTGCCTTAGCTTTAGCCTACTACATCTGCCACATAGGAACCTCTACTCCCCATATATTTCTCAAATTGAATGCCATCATATCATAGCTCATATTTGGATTAGTTTTCAATTCATCCAATAGTTCAAAGGTATTAACATATGGATTTTTATTACTAGGTGGCCTAACACATGTATGCTCACTATTCATGGTCTTAATCATAAAGGTTGTGTTGTCATCTAACACTGTGGCATGGATTCTAAAAGTGTAACCTGGTGTAACGCACTTGCATGTCACTTTGTTATTATCATTTTTAATTTTTTTCAACACATACCTCATCTTCACAACATAAACAAATAAAGCCTCTCTATACACATTCACATCCCTAAATACATTTCCAACTTTGAAAACAATATCCCCAACCCCATCCCATTTCCATTCATTGGCATAAATAATAACATAATCCAAACTCCTTTTCCTCTTCCTTGTGTTTTTCCCACTAACCTCAACATCTACTGCCTTATCCTCATCAGATTCACTTTGCATCATATCCTTATCTGCATCATCAAAATTGAGATCACTCGAACCATCATCATCATTCATAAGTCCATAAGGATCATTTGCTTCATCTAAACTAGCATCACTATCTGTCTCACTGACTTCTCTACCTTGTTAGATTCATTCCTTATCATCACTATTAGATAGGGGTGAGTATGAAAAATGAAGATTTCTGAATTAGACCAAGAAACTGGAATGGCTTGATACCATAACCGAAATATCTGATTTTTTTTTAAAAAAATCTCCAAACCAAATTAAACTGAAAATAAGTAAACAAAACATTTCCAAAGATTTTGTAATATTCGAACTGAAAATTTAACTGAACTGTCTCATTTTGAAACCAAACCGTAGCACTAATATCCAAACCGTGTGTGTGTGTATATATATATATATATATATATATATATATATATATATATATATATATATATATATATATATATATATA
>CATIWR010532447.1:0-31119 GCA_949677035.1 Omphalea diandra
ACTCGCGACCGCCACAACTTCGGTTTGTGGGTTCTTTTTATTCTGCCCAAATTAATATAATTAATCTTTATATATATATATATATATATATATATATATATATATATATATATATATATATATATATATAAAATTTTTAATAGATTTTTTTTTTGTCATACTATAATAAGAATGGGAAGTTGAACCAAAATATCTACAAGTTTTAGTCAAATATATCAAATACACAATCAACCAAATCAATATTAAAGTGTGTTAACAGAATTATTATAAATAATTAAAAGATTATATATATAATTTAAAATTCTATATAATCATAGAATTGGTCATAAAACGTGACAAATATGCAATTTTTTGGGCTAATAAAAGAAAAATCACATAATGCTTTAAATTTTTTTTATTGTTTATAGAAATCTAAAAATAGTCAAATTATCTTCAAATTTATCAAACTTATATATACCATATAATGATTAAAATCAAGTTAAAAAGATTGATATGATTGTCACATCAATTAGAAAAATATTAAAATTGACATCATTTATTAAATTATCATTATATGACTGATATACGTTACTAAAATATTAAGTGAAATCTAAAATTAATATTATTCATTATAAAACTAATAATAAAAGTTTTGATTAAAGTGATTAATATGATATTTATATTTGTGTGATTAAACTTTTAAAGATATAAATATTTAATTATAGTTCAATATAGTCACAAACAGTATTTATCATTTAATATTAAATTTATTACTATGTCAATATGATTATAATAATATTTAATAATAAATATAAATTTTTATTTAAATTATTTATCTCGATGTTATATTTAAATTGAGAGGATATAGTATCACAGGTGAAAATAGCCAAGTGGATTAAATTTTTTTTTTTAGTTACAATTGGCGAAGGAGGATTCAAAGTTAAGACGAAACTCAAGTCAAAATATATATTTATCATCAAGCTAAGGCTGTGATTCTTGTGCTATATTCATATGGGGTTGAAAATAATTATTTTTTTTCAAAAATTTGTGCAATTATATATAATATTACGTACATAGGGCGTATAATTGAAAATCTGAATGCTATACATTGATATTTAAATAAATAATTATTTTTATTTTAAATTGTTATTATTTAAATTTTAATAACATAATATAGCAACTGTCTTTATAAATTTTAAATTAAATTAGATAAAATATTCATTCTTAGCATTTTGAAAAAAAAAAGAAAAAGAGAGAGATTGAGGATCCAATTTTATAAAACACTCACTTTAAGATAATTTCATACATTAAGACATAAATTAAATTAGAAAATAATTCATTATTAAACTTAGATTTTTTTTGTTGCATATTTTTTTAAGTTACAAAAGGCACAGTTTTTTTAAAACTATTTCTTCATAACTTTATCTGAAACTTTATCAATCTTTATGAAAAACTAAAATACTTCCACCATTAATTCAATTCATAAAGTTCTTCACCTACCTACTTCCTTCAATTTTGTCATGGAATTATATACTTCTAATTGCAGAAAGTCAGTAGATATTCAATATATTTACTGGAAAATTTAGAAATTTCATATGTGATAAATAGGGTGTGAATAACCCACCAAACTTATATGGCACCTTCATTAATGCAGAATTTATTCCACATTTTCATACCCCATTGGAACAAGTCCATGCTTGCTTTTGAGCCATTTGATGAATCTTTGGGTCACCATCCCTTGTGTGGGATATTTTTTCTTGAATATGACTTCTATCAAATTTAGCGCTTAAGATGTGAAATGGCATGAAGAACTGTCTTGTCATTTGCAGTTTGTGTCCATTATTTCTTCTATGGTTGGAAGGTTTGTGCGCATCCATTTTAAAAATTTTTATTTCAAGATTTTATTAGGTTTTTTTTTATTTTTTATTGGAGGTCGAATAGACCTGAACTGCACAGTAAGAGGAGGTGATTTCTCAATAGTGCTGTCCACAAAGATGAGCACCAACCATATTAATGAAAGGGGGAAAAAATTATTTACTTTCTTGTTTTTAATTAAGGTAGTGTTAAATTCCTTCTTTTTATTATTTTTTATTTTTTTTATTACAGTGATATATAGCATGATTTAAATCATATTATTATTATATTTTTCTTCTGTAGAAAAAAAATTTATATTTTAAATCATGTTATTTTGAGAAGTAAAATAAAAATAAATAAAAAAAAAATAGTAAAGAGAAAGTAATTAGTACTACTCTTTTAATTAATTAGTATTCCTATCAATGGGATATAATACATAAAGTTACTATATTTGAAGTGTATATCTATCTGGTTAATAATGGAGTAGATTGATTTAGAACTTGTCTGAATTTGATTAAACTCAGACTAAGCAAATATTAGGCATTAGCTTAACCTAATCAAAAAGATTTGTTATCCAATCTACATGTTAAGTCCACAAATCCCAAAGTTTATGGCAGCATAGTATATTGCTGCACCTGTTTATACAAACATTTTTTTAATATATATTTCCAAAAAAACAATTTTTTTAGTATATAATGTGAAGATATTCACGAATTAATTTATGTATTCATTAAGATTATTTTTTTCAAACGATATTAAGATTGCAATTTCTATATTAATTTGATATATTCAAAGAAATTTTAGAGTAGCAAATTAATAATTTTTTTTGAAGATAATAGAAGTATTTTCATTTCATAATAGTCATACGATGTCAATAAAAAATATTTTTATAATCTAAAATACCAATATAAAATTGATTTCAATACTACTAAGTATAAAATTGATTTTTGCCTTTGACAAATATAGTTTGGTGGCAAAAATCTATCCTATGTATAACATCATTTGCAAAGTGGTATCAAACCAGTAACTCTATTACATCTTTTTTACAAATACAAAAGATTAACTAAAAAGATACAAAAACTGAATATGAAAATGAATAAATTTTATATTCAATATAAAAAACAAAGAATATCTTAAAAAAGACTAAGAAATTTGAAAAAAAAAAGTGAGAGACAATGATATGTATCGCTTTGCACAATATGAATAGAAACATCATAGTTAAGGATATGTTTGCCCTTTTTTATGCTAAATATAGAATTTATTTATTTTTATGTTTAATTTTTGTATCTTTTTTATTAAATTCCGTATTTAAGTGATGAGTCAAACACGATCGAATATAATTGTTAGTACTATTATGGTCATTTTTGGCTTATTGCTAATTTTTTTTTGGATACAGAAAATGAATTAAAAAGATACAAAATTTAATAAAAAAGATACAAAAACTAAACATGAAAATGAATAAATTTTATATTCAATGTAAAAAAAAAAAAAAAACAAACATGTCTAATCAAATAAATGTAACAAAATTATGTGATCTAGTACCACTTTATAAATAACGTTATACACAATGTAGAGTTTTGTCAATAAATAAATTATGAAACTATATTTGCTGAAGATAAAAATCACATGATAGAATTTTGTATTTTTCCTATTGCTAATAATGACATATTAACTTAATTTTAAAATAATTATTATACTTTTACCATAAATCTTCTTCAAAATTGTGGAGGTTCGTATCAAATTTAATGCTATAGCATGATGTGAAATAAAATTCATATAATATCTTACAATGGATTTGATAAATGATATCAAATAATATATAATTTATACTACTAAACAATGAATCTCAAATCATCAAAGTTTTCCAAAAAAAAAAAAACAGAACTTCTTGTAAAAATAGATAAAATAACAAATTTAAACAAAAACTCTTAAAAAAGAGATAAACAAAGACAAACTTATAAAATAAGATTAAAAAATTACTTTATTAAAAAAATTAAAGAAAATGAATAGAAATTAAACTAATTTTGAGGAGCTCAAACCTAACTTACCACTTTATCAGAGCTAAGTTTATACACAGTGAGAAAGTATTTCAGTGTCAAATATTACATTCACACTCCTTTTGCTTTGCGGAAATTGTAAAACAATTCCAGCATAGTTTACTAATAAATTGTTTTTCTAATCGGATAAACACTTGCGGTGTAGTAAATAGTTAATCACAAATCAATAAAGTTTTAATTTTATGAAAACTAAAATTACTTTCAATTTAGTCAAGGACTTTAATTACCAAACAAGTAACTAGCCAACACAAAGATGTTAGTTTAACAAGCCTAGTAACGATCTAGAATTTACTGTGGTTCCCATAGTTGCGGAAATGACAATGACAATAAAGGAAGGACAGCATCAGGCAACAGGAGGGGAACACCATCATCATGCTTTTGAGGATGAGATTAGCAATACCAACAATAGCACTAAAAAGCTTTTCTACATACAGAGAATCAAGATGGTCCCCCGTCATTCAGAATATCAAAACAATGAAATCCAATTCAATTAAATTACCATTTCACCAATTCTCAAGTTTCAAAAGCAAATCAAAATAAAATTCAATTCTTTAATGCTGTGATAGAAATCAAGTTGAGCAAAAAAAAAAAAAAAGCAGAATTCCAAGAGCATGCAACCAAAAGATAAAGTAAATAGGATCTGAGTTCCATTTATCATTCTCTCAATACAATAAAGTTTATTATAATCCTCCGCATCCCCATTTATGGGGTTTTGGGGCATAAATTGACCCCAAGAGCGTAAGAAATGTATGAGATGTTTTCCTCACTAAGGAAAAGAATAAATATAACATCTATATGTTTCCTTTTCAATAAGGAAAAGAATAAATATAATATATACATATATGTTTCCTTTTCACTACTGAAAATAATCAATCAATGGGTTGATCTATTATGTGAGGTATGAAGAAAAAAGAATTGAGGATCCTTAGAATGAGTTTATGGTGAGTTCTAGCTTAAACCAGTAAAAGCTCTTCTAAGCTGTAAAAGCCATAACGTTATCTGCATTCCCAAAAGTTGAACCTCCAACAAGATTTCCTCCAGCCATACATCTAACCGACTTAAGATGGATTTTCTTTGTAACTTCTTTGCCTTAATGACTGCCTTGGAGGAAAATTTTCCAATGATGAAAAAAGTCTCGAGAGAAGACCCCTCCAACTGTTTGTCATGGATTACATTACATAAATATTTAGTATAGAAAAATGATAATTAATTTAAATGGAAGATTGTCTAAGCTATGAACATGAAATATACTGCTCCAAATAAAAGTAAGTACATGTTATCACAGCCCATGAATATATCAGTTTCTCCATTTCCACAACTCTTTGTCTAGAAACCAACATTTCATGGGTGAAAGTTTCACAGTTTCAATCATACCACAGCAAGATAGGCTCTAATCTATTAGCGAAATCTAATCATCTCCCATGAATAAACTTCAACTGATTTTTCTGGTCACTGCTTAATTTCACAAGGAATGGAGATCAGCACTTCTTCCAGATTTTGTGCTTTATGGCAAAAAGCATGATCGATGTTTGAGCATTTATCATAACAGCAAGGTTGATTGTCCCATGTTCTTACCCAACTAGGAGAAAAGTTACAGCATGATACAACATAAACAAATCTAAATCCTTTCAAAAGGAGGGAAAAAATGGACAAGCAAAGATGACATACCAATGATGACTTAAAAGCTAAATGCTAACAATGAGATAGGATAATATTTCATACCAGAGAATTATTTACTGCTAGTAAACAGTCATTAGTGTTTAGCATTAACAAAATTACTCGTGGTAGCCTCCTTAGAAGTTCTGTGATTTCAGGGAAATACTGAGCTGCATACATCTGCAAAAAGAAGTAGTCTTTAGAGCAAGCAATAAGAACTTTTATCATAACAAGAAACTCAATAGCAAGCTCAAAACTTCATTCTCAGGGGAAATTCTTTTATGCAAAAACACTAGTACTACTATTCTGGAATATATGTCCAATTATACCTGTAATTCTGAACGATCACTATCATTGCCTTGTATGACCAAAAGATCAATAGCTGGGTCAACGACCCTATTCCACGGCTTCATAGTAAGAATACCTGCAAATAGTGCATATAGATCCTCCCCAGCACCTAATTTAACACTATTTTTCTTTATTGAATTAGCATCAGAAAACACCAATGCCTGTACCAAACATTATAAATAAAAAAGTTATAATTTAGTTGCTGACAATGCAAAATCTGAAAATGCTGGTGCACAGTGATGAAAGATGGTTTTAAATTTGAAGAAAGAAAAAGCATTTACCTTCCAAAGCGCAGCATAATTGAATCTAGTAGCGAAATCAAGTTCTTTATATAGCCCTTGGTCCAAGAGAATCAATTGTGGTTTTCTCTTGCCTGATGCAATAAAAAAAAACCTAAGTGCAAATATTTTAGGAACCAACTGACCTTAGAGATTAAACTTAAAAAGCTTTAAGAAAAAAGCATTCGAGGAGCATTTCTGTAATAAGTATTACCAGTAAATTGATAAAGAAGCTTTGAAGAGAAACAACACAACATTTACAAGCGTTCTGTTCCTTAAGCTTGTCACAGAGGTGTTGAAATATAAGCAAGTTTAACATATTAATCTAAATGGATTACATATTAGTGCATTGAGAGTGTACAACACAGGTACTAACTGGATGGATTACATGCTTTCTTAGTCAAATAACACATAGAAGCCACCATCGTCAAAATTATATATGCGATCTTCAACAGCAATTCAGCATAAAGAAGCCCTCACCTAAAATGTTCCTTTAAACAGAAGGCAAAGGGCGAATTAACAAGTTAGCAGAATGTGGGTCACAGTGCACAAACCCATGTTTGGACATCATCTCAGCAAAAGCATTACTAACCTGCCGAAAAAAAAAAAAAGAACAGGTATAAGCAAACTTGTTAAATATCAGAAGTCAGATTTATCAGCTTAAAGATCTATTGGTTTCGTGTTAAATGGTGGAGATAAAGTATTGCCACCAAGCGAAAGAAAGACAGTCAAATCTTGTGAGTGGCTGTCTCATGCAAAAGGCAAAATGCTAGAACCACATCCAGATTACCCTTTTAAGCTACAGTCAAGATATGGCTTTCTTTTAAGATGGTTATAAGAAAGGACCTCTGAAGACAGCAGTTACTATCAGACATACTGATTTTCCAAACATTTTGTCTATTAAATGAGTAAAACAAACAAACTTCTAGTATCAAGGCCATTAACTTACTAATTTTGCAACTTCATTAGGCCGAATGCTGAGTGTTTGAATTGCCAGCTTCAATAAATTCCATGGTTAACAACTTTGAAGTAGTCAAGTTCCAATGAACATTTGGTGCATAGACATAGTCCGCAACATGAGGGGATAGCTTCCGAAAATTGTCCAAACACTTCTCACTATTATTGGCCTCAACCAAAAAATCCAATTCCTAATGGTCATGTGTAAAAACCAACCAAAATCATGAGCCATATTATCATAACACCTAATGAAGTTCATACTAACAAGCAATGATAAAAAAGCAATATGCAATAATTGATCTTCCTTAGCAAAATTATATGAGACAAAAGTTTAACCAATGGTTTGAAAATCAACATGGTTGTTCAATGTGAAAAGAAGAGACCACAATATTCAGCCCAGATAAATGAAAAAATAGATCTTGTGCATCCTTAAGATATAATAATATTCTATTAAATACTCGCATGCTTAAATTTTGTAGATGTATGATAAATTATCAGCATCACAATGGACATGGCGAATAAGATACTTATATAAGCAAATGCCCTATGTATATAACTAAACAAATTCTATATTTTCATTTTTGGTTATATCATTCGTCTATCACTAGAGGTAGTACTCCTTGATGCTTGAAAATATCTCCATAATGGTAATAAAATTACACTATACGGAGCATAATTAAACTTGCTATGATTAGTTTGTTACTGAGAGAATTAGTGCATCATTAAGTGCTAATCTATCTACATTAAGTCCAAGCAGTGACTATGCTGCATAGTTTTTTTTTCTTTTTTTTAATTTTTTTATGTAAATGAAAGTTTGCAGATCAACTGAAGAAAAACCACCTGGTTGTGAAACAGGAACACGTCGACCAGTATTTGATTCAAACAACTCTAGTGTTTGACCAATGTCTGGAGGATCGCCTAAATAAGTGCCCAGTCCAGTCCCCATGCAATCCAGCTAGATAGGTTTCAAAAAATTTAATTGCAACACAAAAAGAAGGCAGTTAATTAATTTTTGATAGAAGGTGAAACTAGTTTAAAAATTCACTTAAAGTAGTTATCATTTCCATTGATACCTGATGCCAATCGAGGATGTCGTTTTTAGCTCTAATTAAGTGTTGAGATTAATACAATTAATTTCATAAAACTTCATAATTTAAATTTCAGGATGATATCCATATAGTTAAGAGTGTCAGTCAACCTCATATATGGAAAATTACAGCACAAAGGAAAATCAATCACAACATTTTGAGCACATCACAAAATTTTTCTAATAAAAAATCCTTTAGAAATACTCACCGTAGGTAAACTTTCTTCTATTTCAGAAACCAACCATCTGCACATAGAAGCAAGAAAATTTCAATCAAATACAGCTATTCAAGACCAAATATTACCCAATTGTTAAACAGATTGGAGAAAGCTCCATCAATGGATTTAGATAGAAAAATGTACATCCTCATGTATAACCAAAATAAATGGTGTCATTTATCATACATTATCAAATGCCAGATATCCATGCAATGATACACTTATTAAAAAATAGAAGACTCTAAATAACTGCAGGCCAAGAACGACAATTACCCTCCAGAGTATGTGCTTTTGCATGCATGCTGAGGGACAATATGGCAGCTTAAGTTGCATGCAAAACCATCACAGCTGCAGGGCCGAACTTGCACACAATGTGCTTAGCCTTAATCCTAGTCTAGCTGGGGTATGAAACATCAAGGATCAATTACAGTACCTGTAATCAAAAGAAGGGAAAAACCGGTGCAAGGTGTTCACGATCATTTCATGGTGGCATGATCTGCAGCTGCAGTATCTGTCATATGAGTGTGCTGAACCTGAATATTTAAAAAATAACGTGGCAAGTTGTGCCTAAATACACATACTTCATATGAAACTCAATTCCACAAAACACAAATGAACCTAATTTGACTACAATGCCACAAATGAAAAACCTTCACAGCAACTTTTTGCCCATCCGCTGTTTGAGCAACATGAACTTGGGTAAGTGAAGCACTTGCAATTGGTTCATGATCAAACTCAACAGAAATCTGCAGATAAAAGTGGCCAATTCAGCACTCAAAGGCAGTCCCCGCCAAAGAAAATCCCACAATAACAACAAAGATACACATAGCACTCCCATAAAGCACCAAACACCACATTGGACACTGAATTTACTAAACAAACACGACCCAACAGCTAGAACAGACTGTATCCTATATATACATATACGCACAGAGGGGAGTAAAACTTTTGAATCAACCAAAATACCCTCGATTAAAAGGTTACTTTAGGAATAAAAAATTTTATTTGTTATATATAAGCATTAAAATCCAAACAGGAAAAGGATTCATGAATACAGCCATCATTAAAATTCAAATAGAAAAAGGATTCATTATATATATATATATATATATATATATATATAAATAAGGATTCATGAATACTGGTTTTTAAGGAACTGGTTTACAATTTCTTTGTTTTTTTAGTAAGAAACTATACCTCTTTTCTAATTGATAAATCCAGTTTTCTGTCTTAGTTCCATTGTAAATAACTTTACACAGAATCAGTATGCTTGTGGTGGATTGAATTGTATTTTAACCTTTACAAATTAACTTGATACATCTTCTCCAAAAAAAAAAAGTTAATTTGATATATAGTAATTGAGTTTGATTAGATTTAGATAAATTTTGTCCTTGAGAAAAGTCTATGTTAAGAATGAAAATAATATAATTAAGGAGTCTTCGGTACTAATAGGTGGTTTTGAATAAAAGTTAACTTTCGATTTTCTAGTAATTATAATCCAATAAAGAGTTCGACTCTTGCTTTTTTTTTTCTTTTTGTCAATAGTATTACATTCTAGTTTTATATTTATATTATATATTGTTTTCGTTTTTTAAATTTTTTAGTGTTTTTATTTTTATTTATATTTTTTAAATTTTTTTAGTATTTGCTATCTATCTCATGTTTTAGAAATTGCCATCAAAGAATAACATATAAAGTTAATGAAGAAAAAGATTAAATCAAGCAAAGTTTTTGTATAACAATTTATTAACTATCCGACCATGAGAGTCGACACTATTTTTTAGTAAACTAAAGTCACACGCATAGTTTTTTTATTTATTTTTCATAAAGTAACCACATGAATACCTTTAATTTGCCCTTCAACAATCAAATAAATATATGATACCAGTATATAAAATAAATATATAGTAATACTTCTGTCCATACTAAATCATATGTACGTGTTTTAAATAACTTTCTAGCATATTATAATAATTAAACTTTAAATAGATTGAATTGCAATAATTATATTTTTGACATATTAGACAAGTTTTATTTTTGATAAATAAATAAAATTAAAACAAATTTAAAAAATGAAAACACAGTGTAACACACATGCTAAAACAACTAATATATATATATATATATATATATATATAGAGAGAGAGAGAGAGAGAGAGAGAGAGAGACGCACACACAAAACAACATGACGTGTCCAATAAAAACTCAGACAAAAGATGCACACTTAATCTGAAACAAAGATGCACATAGCACTCTCATAAAGCACCAAAAACTATATTGGACACTGAATTTACTAAACAAGCACAACCCAACAGCTAGAATAGACTGCAGCCTCTTATGAATAAAAAAACAAGATGCTTCCAATAAAAACTCAAACAAAAGATGCATACTTTATCCGGGGTTTCTCAAGCTCTTTCTTGAAAACTTCACACAGTTGATCATATGAAGACACTGGACATTTATTCAAAGACTCCCTCATTGTCTGCACATACTCCTAAGGGACCAAATATTCCTACAAAAACATTACCCATCATCATCTATTGCGTGAATTAGATCAACAACACAACTAACACATAAAAAAAATAAATAAAAGGCAGACTTAAAAGTGTACCAGCTGTCCAGTGTGTTGACCAAGCTTGATATATATTCCTCCATTCTTAAAACACAATTCTTGAAGCTTACGTGCTGACCTTACATGAACCTCGTGTTCAACTTTTAACCTCTCTACACTTCCTTCTTCGAGTCCCCATAGTGAGAATTCATAATCTACACATATAATCCACAAACTGGAACTAAAAGATCCATAAGAATTAATTAACTGACTATATAACACGAAATATAGAACAAAATGGTGTTCTATAAATTACAAATTACAGAAATTCAACAAAATTAGGTACTATAAAGCAGAATTTATGAATGGAGGCGAAGCTTTGGAGATACCGAAGGCGATGGAAGCGGCAGTTACGGCGACGCGGGCGAGGCAGACAGCGACAGTGGTGCAGAGCTTGAGAGACGTTGCTGGTTCTTCGGACTTGGCGACGGCTCCACCAGAGAAGATAGCTGTGGCCGCCACCACGAGCTTGGCTTTGGAGCGCGGGAAAGATCGCGCGGCCATATTTGGCAGAGAATAGATTGCAATAGAACAGGCGGCACGTGCCATGAGGTGTCCGATTTGGTTTCTCGAGGTTAAAGGCATAATATATGGACGAATTATGGAAATTCATTAAATAAATTCGATTTTTTTTTCTGAAAATAAATAAATTTAAGTTGCATAACAACATATGGGTGAATTATGGAAATTCATTAAATAAATTCGATTTTTTTTCTGAAAATAAACAAATTTAAGTTGCATAACAATATATGGGTGCATTATGGAAATTCATTAAATAAATTAGATTTTTTCTGAAAAATAAATAAATAAAATTTGAGAGTATTATTAGATTTAAATAAATTAATATATACTCTCTCAATTTCTAAATATCTAACTTTTTTTAAATTTTTTTTTTAAAATATATGTCATTTTAGAATATCAATAAGATTTTAATTCATTTTATCTAATTATATCCTTATTCTTATTAAATAATGACTACATATATTAATTGATTGCAGTAATTTAAAAAGAGTAATTTAATTATTTTTTAAAATATAATATAATTATTAGTTTTTTAAATTTTGTGTAGTACTAAAATAATTTATTTTTTAAATATTTAAAATAATTTTATTTTAAAATATTAAGATAAGTATAATATAAGTTTAAATTTTTTTTAAATAAAATAAAATAAAAAATTAATTAATTGATTACTACAATCCTTTATTATACAAACTTAATTATAATTATAATTTTCATTATTTTATTCATTTAATAATAATTTTGTAAAATAATAATTTTTATTTTTTATTTATACATTAACTTTAATTAATTAATTAAAATAAAATAAAAATATTAAATTATTTAAATTTTATTATTATATTAATATATAAAAGACACATATTATTTCACAGTTTAAGCAAAAAAACAATACAACTATTGATTTACATACATCTAAATCTAAAACAATATAAAAGTAACTAATTAACAAAAACTTTTTTGAACTTAAAAGTGCACATAATCTTTTAAATTGGCACTAATAATATTAAATTATATATAAAATTTAATTAAAATAAATAATATTTTAAATTTTGAAAGTGACTTCAACCAAATGATGTTTATATCTTTAAGTTAATGCTAATTTATTTTTTTAATATTTAAAATATTATGATAAATATAATATAAGTTTCAAATTTTTTTGAATAAAATAAAAAATTACTTAGTTATGGGTACCATATTCCTTTATTATGCTAACTTAACTATAATTATAATTTTTATTATTTTATTTACTTAATAATCATTTTATAAAATAATAACTTTAATTATTATTTATATATTTCCTTTGATTAATTAATTTAATTAAAGTAAATATTAAATTATTTAAAATTTATTATTATATTATTAACATATAAAAAACACATATTATTTCATTGTTTAAGTAAAAACACAATACAACTACTGATTTACATACATATAAAAAATAAAAAATATATAATTTACATAAGAACTTAATATTAATTAGAATAGTTACTGATTTTAATTAGCAAAGTAGTGATAGAATCAACAACAACTCTATCAACTATAAAAGGTATAATAAAATTGAATGATTTGACAAAACCATCACGTGCGAGAAGGGTGCTAGTAAGAGTAGTGTTTTGAAAATCGGACCATATCGACCGGTTAGACCGTCAAACTTGCAAATTATATTGGTAACCGACTTGATTAGATCCAATTTAGTTTTCATGGTAATTTTCATATTTTTAAGTATTATAAATATGTTTTATATATTTTAAAATTTTAAATTATTTTAATAATTTTTTAAAATTTATTATTATTAAAATAATTAAATCAAACCAATTGAATCAGTTGATCGACGAACTAATTAGCTGACGGGTTCACTAACCAGTCCGGTTTTAAAACATTAAGTGTAATGAAAATCAAAGACTTTTTTTTTTATAGCAAATAGTTAATTTAAATAATTATTAATAATCTTTTATCGTTTAACTTAAAATTTAATTATATTTATTTATAATTTTTTCTCTCTTTTGCTATCTAATTTGTGATTATTAAAATAATTGAAATAATATATAAAGATGTTTATCTTTACCATACTATATATAAAAAGTGACTAATTATGAAAATTTTTTCAACATAAAAGAATAAATTTTTTTCTAAATTGATAATGATAACTTTAAATTATAAGTTTTGATTAGATGAATAATATTTTTTTATAAAACTAATTATTAGTCCAATTTGAAATTTGTGATTATTTAAAATAACTAAAATAACAGATAAAGATGTTTAGACTTTAAATTAGTGTTATTTAATTTTTAAATATTTAAAAATTAAAATAAAATATAATTTATTTATTTATACTATATATAAAAGTGATTAACTAGGAAGATTTTTTTGACATAAAAATGTGTAGAACTTTTTTTAATTGACAATATTAACCTTAAATTATAAAGTTTAAATGAATGGATAATGTTTCTTTACAAAACTAATTATTATTTCAATTTTTATTATTTGTGATATTTGAAATCTATACTACAATATTTATAAAAGTAGTTAATTAGGAAAAGTTTAAAAGGATATAGAACTTTCTTAAATTGACAATAATAATCTTATATTATAAATTTTAATTAAATGGATAATATTTTTATAAAATTAATTATTATTTCAAATTTTAAAATTTATGATTATTTAAAATAACCAAAATAATAGATATTATTTTAATTATCAAAATTTATAATTATTTAAAATAATTAGAATTATGGATAAAAATATTTATATAATTAAGTTAGTGTTACTTTATTTTTTAAAAATATATAATTTAAATTTAGGTCTATAAAATGACTTGTATAAATGATATGATGGTTTACAATAATTTTTGTAGAAATGTTATACATGCTAAAATAATCATGAGACAACATGTAGAACAATAAGTATTTTTACTAAAAATTCATCTCTCTATAGCTAAAGATGAAAAAAATTTTAATTTAAAAAAAAATAATTTACAATACGTCTTTGTTTTATCATGACAATCAGTAAAACTAAAGATTATATAATATTAAATATTAAAGTTTATTATCATAAAATATTTTCTCATATAAACAGTTATATGTAATATTTTCTAAAAAGTTTTGAATATCTATTACAAAATTTTTTGTACAACTCATAAAATAACTAAAGCATAAAGAATTTATATTAAAATATAGTTTACAATAAATTTCTTCTATTATAGAAGTAAAATTTTATTATACAATCATTTTAAATATATTTATAAATAGACATATTATCATAATATTACTTTCAAATTTTAACTATTGCAATAAATATATATATTGATGGTGACTGATAAAAAATAAGAAGCAGGTGATCGATCACACGTGCAAAATTAATTACACGTGTGAGGAGAGACATTGGTATATGGGCATTAGTGGGTGGAAGAGACTCCTCATTAATGTCCTTCCAAGCATCTACTATTCGTTTATTGAACTCATCTTCTTTCAGTGACACCATGTTGCTTCATGCAGCACTCGATGCTGGAAACAACGTCACCTCTGACTTGCTCAAACTGCAAGAATCAACATGTCTTGGTTTGAATTGGAAAAGAATAATATGGGATATGAAAATTGCTAAAATAAAAATCTATTTGCAATATTAATTAGAGTTGTCCGATGAAAAAATTAATTATATAATTATCATAAAATAAGGATTATAATTTGATAACCATCAATACATATTAATTTATATATATATTTTTAAATTTATTCTTTAAAATGTTGTCAAAAGTTTGATTTACTGTATCACTTTATGGAAAAAAAAGGGACGGAAATAATGGTAAAATTGAAAATTAGCCTACAGTTTGAATCACTTAAAAGATCAAAAATTGATTTATTAAAAACTTGATCGAAATCGGCTAAAATAAAAGAAATGAATAAATTGATTTAATTTAAAATTAAATTATTTTACATAAATATTAAAATTTTTAAAAAATTATATTTTTTTAATCAAAATTTAAATGCTAAAATATTTTTGTTATTTTATTATATATTATTTTTAAATATTATTTATATATTTTTCTTAATTTTTTTTTACAAATATTATATTAAATTAAATTATCGATTTGACCATTCATCTGATTTAAAAAATCGAACTACGGTGAACTAAAGCACGTACCTCACGGGAAGCAATGTCATTCATAAGCCTACAAATAATACATGCAGCTCTAATACTCTTAGGGTCACTAGAAGCCCATTCAAAGGCATCCTTCGTTGCAACATCTCCCATGCCAACAAAAGACGTGATTATAAGCATAGAGAAACCACAAGTTTGCAGAGCAATGCTCATATACTCATCCATCCTGGGGATGTAATCTTTATTCATCCAATGGGCTTCAACCAAGTATGCTTGGGCTAGTTTTTTCATCTGGGCAGCAATTAATCAGAAAAAAAAAAAAAAAAGCTTCAGTATTTTCATTTTTATGATAATAGAAAATGTCAAATTTCAAGAAATGTTGGTTAGTACAGGTTCTTT
Source organism: Omphalea diandra (assembly GCA_949677035.1). Lineage (NCBI taxonomy): Eukaryota > Viridiplantae > Streptophyta > Magnoliopsida > Malpighiales > Euphorbiaceae > Omphalea > Omphalea diandra. Next base: position 16,062 of record CATIWR010532447.1, read on the forward strand.
GGCATAGGGGAAGCAGTAAGATCTTCCTTGATTGAATAACTCCCTCTCAATTTCTTCATAAACATCTAAAAGTGCTTTGTAGCATAGTTTCATGCACTCCGGAAGTTGATCTGTGCAAGCAATATCCCACCTGAAAGTTGATTATGTGACATGTTATTTAGGTTTCATTTTGGAATAAGGTTCAAATAGGCCCTTAAATTTTGCAGATGGAGTCAAATATGGGCTTTTGACTTTTTATAGGCATTTAAGTTCAATATTTATCAAAATCAGCTCACATAAATCTTTTTTTTCTTTTTCTGCTAAGTGCGTATGTATTTGGTTTAAATGAAGATTAAATGAGCCTATTTGACTCTGCTCGCAAAGTTCGGGGCCATTTGAACTTTATTGCTTTCATCTTTACTTTAACCTCAAGCATATATATAGTGTATGAGCCAAACCTCAATTGCATCAGTGAACACTACAAGTTCTTCAAGTGCACTATACGCATCATATATATCATCTATAACTGATGCTATCATAATTATTTTGGTTAAAAACATTCTAGCACGAGAATACTGAGTTCAAAATACACTCTCAATATCCAAAAATAACATTCTACCGTTCTCTCTTATAAAGGAGAGTTTTGTTGTGAAGTTCAAAACCTTCCACCATCTAAAATAAAGATAATGCAAAATAAAACCCTTTATTAGTATTTGTTAAAATCAAATAAACCAAATTCCTTTTTAAAATAAAACTAAACATATTAATTTCATTTTCACCAAATTTTTAAATTCATAACTTTTGAATTCAACGATAGATTAGATTAGAGGTGAACCTATAATAAGATATTTTTCAACTCTTTTTGGTGAAGTTTTTGCCAGATATTGAAATCCAGTTTTGAAAAGGTTAGTAGCGCAACATTATGGGAAACATCTTGTCCGCAAATGGAGATATAATCCCTCGCCAGCAACCTCGTCAAGCCCTTGCGTATCGGTTGTTTTAACGTGCAGCTTACTAGAGTTGCCAGAGAATGAGTCAAATGGGAGGCAACTATGGACTCAAGATGAGTGGTAGAGAAGATAAGTGCTTCCTCAAGTATAGCTTCGCCATGAACTCGGAGATGTGCAGCTTCGTACAAGCTTAATATTCCTCGCACATCATTCTTTAGATTCTCATTGAAGTGCCCATTGGCGCAATCCCTGAATCTGTTAAATACTTCTGCTTCGCCATATACAACAAACCACATGAATTAATAAACCAACAATGTAGGATTTATACAATAAACCGGCAAGGAAGAACGTACCACAAGACACATTAAAACCTAGTTGTCTAACAATATTTTTGGATGAGGTGTTTATAATGGAATGAAGGGGTTATTAATGGAATAGAATGGATTGATTTGGTTTGGTTTGGAAAGAAAGTGTTAAATTATATTTATGTTTGGGATGGTAAGAATGGAAAGGAATGGTTTGAAATTAATTTTGTTTGTTTGCACTAGAATGAAATGGAAATTTAACTTAAAATTGATAAAAATACCCTTATACATACAAATATAATTTTCTTTTATTTTTTCATTTATCAAATATTTAATATTAACATAGAAATTTATTGTTATTATTCAAAATTATATTTTATTTTTATTCACAAAAAATGTGAACAATTAATTTTTTATAATTTTAAATCAAGGGTGAATATGTAATTTGGATATCCAAAATTTTCAAACTCATGCAAACACCGGATGTTTGCATTTTAATGGTTTAGAAAGGTTTGAGAGGGTTTATCAAACCCTTTCAAACCCTTCCATTTCATTCCTTCCGATCCAAACAAATTTTTTTTTAAACCAATACAATACATTTCATTTCATTATAAACACTTCATCCAAACATACTCTAAGGTTTGGACTCTATGAGTTTGATGGATTTATTCGGTTTTCTTTTTTGCTTGATGGGTTTAATAATTGAGCTAATTCTGATTTCCTCGATTCTTGAGAAAAAATAAAGTCGAGCTTTCATTATTGGGCTTTAGAAGTAGCAATTTTGAACCGAATAAAAATCTTGGCCTAAACCAATCCAATAATAATCCAACTTGATTTAAAATTGAAGAAAATATCTTATTCAAAATTAACTTGACTCAAATATGGCCCAACTTAAAGTTGATCTAATTTAATTTATGGATCAACTCAAATTGATCCGATTGATTTAATTTAAATTATTTATCCGATTGATTTAATTTAAATTATTTAAAATAATTATAATTTATTTAAAAATTAAAATATTTTTTTTAAATTGAAATTAAAAGTGATTCAATTCAATTGAAACTCAAAACTGATTTTATATTCTTTTCAAATCTTGATTTGACTCAATCAATAACTCAAAATGATCTGACTCATAACTTAAAATAATCCAATATGAACCTACCTAAAAAAAAAATGATCCGAAAACTTACTCAATCTGAAATAATTTGACTAAAAATTGACCAAATTTAAATTCATCTAACTCCACCCATTTGTCACTTTTTATTGGGCTCACTTCTTTAGACTTTAAAGTATAGGGTCTACACTTGTGCTTATATCCCTTCATAAGAGCTTGAACCATATATATATATATATATATATATATAATTGCTAAGTTTGGCAGGACATAGTTCAAAATCTAAAAGGTCTCGTGCTCTTTTAGACCGAATTGAAGTTTAATTGCCCAAATTTCATAATTATCCCTATTCATCTTTTCACTTTTATTAAACTCAACTATAATGTTCATAGAAATAAAAGTTATTTTTCATAAACGAAATGCCCATACAACGACATATATCCAAATAATTAATGCTCTTAGTATATCACATATAAATTTGCCATGCTTTTCAACTAAATTGTTGATAACTATTCGTATAGCAAGCATATAATCAAAAGTTCACTAAATTCCACAATCATCTTCTATGTCTCTGAGATTAATTATCATTAATTGATCACATAGTGCAAATTTTAAATTCTTAATAGTAACTTTTTATTTATATACCTTAAAGACTCCGACAAAAACATATAATTTATATAATTAATATACTAGTATATAAAAAAATTTGTATTTAAAAATAAATATGCCAATAATCTTGCAGTGTGTGTGTATATATATATATATATATATATATATATATATAAAGAACCTATTATGTAGATCTATGGAATCTGCCAACTAAAATTAGATAACCTTAAAATTCCACATGTCACTCAAAATATTTTTTTAGGATCTTAAGAGAAAATTTTCTCTTAATTCACTCATCATATGTTATTTCATAAAGTTCTTTTCAATTAATGCGTAATATTGAGTATTCACCTTCAATATTTCAAAAATGCTAAAAAATCACTTTATGATTTTGAGTGGGTAATAATGAGAGAAAAATCCCATATATTTTTTAGTTCAAGTCGTTATTCTTGATAATTTATTGAATTTGTTTATTTATAGTGATGATATACTTCATTAAATAACATAAATTAAAAATTAATATCCAATCTTATTTGAATGTTTCATAGGTCATAAACTATTTGATTTATATTTCTTCATTGCATTATATTTGTTGTTACTTGCATAGATCGATAGAGTTTGATGGTACAGTGAATCTTGTAAGAAGTGTAGTCTCGAGAACGAGTTCGACTTCTTCATCCATTATTATAGTAAAATTTATTGAAAATGAGACGACTACCTTTATTATGTGATTATAGGAGTTATCAAAAAGAGAAAACTATCTTTATTATCTATTTTGTTATTTTTGGCTCATTGGATATCTCATTAACAACATTATATACACACATATAATTCTATTATTGACCAAAATAATATCCATTATAGTATTTGGTTCAACATGCAAAATTTAAAAAAGTTAAGATAAAACTTTGTGGACCATAATGTCTTGAATTTTATATTAAAATTAATGTAATATATAGAATTGAAACCTAACATGCCGATTATGAGAATATAAAATTTCTAAGCAGAAAAACATGGTGTCAAAGTTCATTGCCCTAATGGAAAACACATAGAAATTCTCAAAATTCATGACATATAAATCACTAACTTTGGATGCATGTTTTTTACTCATCTGTTAAACAAATCAAGTGAATAATGTAATATTTAAACTCGGCATTCCATATTGTAAACATATAATTATTTTGTCACAGAAAATAATAATGTGAGTTGCTATATAGAATCAAAATTGGAAAAGAATTTAACAATATATATATATATATATATATATATATATATATATCCGAGGCATGTTTTAGGCTATGAAATGATTAACAACAAATGCAATATTTAGGCATGTTTTAGTCTAATATGTTTTGATATCAGTGTAGATTAATAAATATATATCTTAACTTGTTATAACGTGAAATTGAATCAAACCAATCATACGAGTATGAATTATTTTCTATTTTCACAATCTAAATTTCTTTTTTTTTTTTTTATAGAATTATATTGGGCAAATTTATCTATAGATGCAATGCTAGTTCCATATTCTTAATTTAACGTAAAATTTCAGTATTTTGATAATTTTCTTTTTAAAAAGTTATTCCACTTAATTTAACTATTTATAATGATTGTATATCTTATAGACTGGAATTTTTTATTATCGGCGAATCCAGCCTATAAATTTAACAGTTTTTTTACATACCAAAAATTAATTTTGCACCCAAAATTATGTTGTGTATGACCCTAATAGTAGTGGCAGTAGAACTAAGCTATGTTAAATCGATTAGTTAGTTGAAATTCTATAACAATTGTGAGCTAAGCTAAGTTGATTAGTGAGTTGGAATTGTTAGATTGGTTATGGGAGCAATCGCCTTTTGGCAACGTCTGTTTTGTTCAAATTTATTGGTGATCCCTAATGATCACTTCTTTGATTTAATGATCTTGATTTTTTTTAAAAAAAATGTAAAATCCCCTCCAATAATAAAAGAGCTACAGTAGCTAACTATTGTGAATTTATATGAGAAAATTATTATTATTTTCCTTAATAATTTATGATAAAATATTATATAAATAACAAAGAATTTAAATGATATTTTTAAGAAAGAAAATGACAAATCATCATGTTTTACTTGAAATATTATTTTTAAAGATAAATTTAAAATTTGATAAAAAATTCTTTTTATATGTAAATTGATAGGTGATTCAAACTTATCTGAAATATGATTACTCGAACTTAATTAGGTCGAAAATTTTTTTGGTTCAAAAATAATTCGATTTGATCCATTTGTCACTGTAATTTTCAGTTTTATATAATAATAATAATAATAATAAAAAAAGCAAATTTCTCATCTCCAATATTTATGAATAGAAGGGAAAAAAAATCTTGCTTATTGGAAAAACAGAAATTATGAATTTTCAATTAAAAAAAAAACAAAAGAGCCTACAGTAGATAACAATATTTATGTATTTTGTGAATCTCTCTGATATTCCGAATCCATGGAACTTAACAAAATGTCTCAGCTGCTGATCACGTCTCCACCATTTACTCATCCTTCATTCTCCAACTGTCACTATTCCGCTTTTCTTTCACCATCTCTTCTATGATGTCGCTTTAATCTGAAACAACATCACCGCATCTTCTCCATTCCCTACCGTTTTAGACAAAACCCAACTCGCTGCTGCTCCTCTTCCTCTTTCTCCTCCACTATGGCTCTTCAACAGGTCTCCATTTCCACTTCTCAGGTTGTTAATCAGTGAACTAATTATATTGATCAATGATAGTTCAAACCCAATTAATGTTTTCTTTTTTGTTTAAAGTACTTATTTGAAATTGTTGCAAGTATTAGTTGCAGGATGAATTGTTCTCCTCGAGGGCTTTCTGGGTTGCAAAATCTATAATTGCCTGGAATGTGGATGTTGGAGATAATGGTTCTTGCTTTTTATATGCTAGTCACTTTGGTGCATTGTCTGCTACTGACGCTGGCAATCAAGGTTTGGACTTTTGACTCGTTATCTATTTGCTCAAAATTGTAAAGGCTAGTCTTTATTATTATTATTATTTTGTAAAATGTGGTGGATGTATATATTCTGTAATTATGTCCAAACTATGCTGATTAATACGTGAATCTCTTTGTTATTCTGTCAAGTGATTGTTTTTAGTGTTTGATGAGACTTCCAATGATATTACGCCATGATGTGGAATTTAAGCTTGAGGAAGATGGCGATCTTCCTGAAAAAGTAAGTAATATGGTTAAGTACTTTGCTAAATCAATATTATAGTTTTTTTGATAAATTGCTGATAGTTTTCTTTAGTTTCAATGTGGTTTTCCATATTTTTGTTTTGTCGTTCTAGACTAGACAAATCTCCTTGTAATTGATTTCTTTGATCTGGCCATCGTTAGGTAGTTGCAAAGTTCATCATATTCGGGGTTACAGAGCTTTCGAAGTGCCTCCTGCTGTTAATGCAAAATCTCTTCTCAAATGTCAATTAGCAGTTGCAGCATTTGACTGTAAGTGCAGATAACTTCACTGGGTTATCCTTCAAATTTTGTTTTTGTTTTTTTGCTCTAGTAACTAGAGATGACAATTCCTAATCCAATCCATGAGTCAACCTGTTTGATCCGGTTTAAATTATCCAAAATATTTAAAATTTATTTCAAATCAAAATAAAATTTTCTTAATTTTGTAAAAAGGCAAAAGTGGCTCAACTTGACCTGGAAATAGCCCGAAACGGCCTGAATTCTTTTTTTTTTTTTGGACCCGATGAGCTGACCTGACCTGACCGGACTGCAACGTAAAGTGACCTGATCCAAATCTGTCCAAAAAAGGCAAGATCCAAGATAACCCGAACTGTACCTGCCCGACCCAGCTTATTTGCCATCTCTATCAGTAACTCATCAGTTCCAGAATGAAATCAAATTATATTTTATATTCTAATGTATCTGTAGATCAATTTGTTAAAAAAAATATGCCATTAACAGCAAATCATGTGATAATGCAATTTGTTGTCTCATTTCACTTTGTTGTTTGTCATGTCAGTCATTTTTGCTCTATGTAGTGCCAAGCTTTGGTTGTTTGTTCAATTCAGTTAGATATATAAACTCCTATGTTATCTGAATCTATATTAATCTTTCAAAGTCCATTGATTAATGTTCCTTTCTCCTCTCCAACAGCTTATGGGGAGTGTGGCAATGCTACTGGTTTGCAGTTACTTGGTGTTTTGGATGAATTATTCTCATATGATGGTCCTCTTGGTGCACATTATTCAAAGGATGCTGTATCACTAAATCTTTGGGCTCCCACTGCTCAAGTATGCCAAATTTTATCGCAGACCATTATTATCTTGTTTGTTTTTTTCTTTCAACCTGTCTTCCTCTGCATAATCAGCTATTAGTTTTTTTTTGGGTCAAGATAGCCAGTTCAGGCCTGCATTTATAGGGATCAATTCAGCAGGGATCCAATCGAAATTGTTCAGCTCGTGGAGGCTAATGAAGTTTGGAGCATTACAGGACCAAAAGATTGGGAAGGTTGTTATTATGTGTATGAAGTATCTGTCTATCATCCTAGCACCTTATGCATTGAAAAATGCTATGCAAATGATCCATATGCAAGAGGGTATGTTAGTTGTCTCAATTTGTAAAAAATTTTCTGAAAATAGTTAAGTCATTTTACGTTAGAAATTGTCGAGAATCATTAATCAATACATTATATTTAATTATGCATTGCAATCCATCTAGTTGTTCAATTAGCAGGCTAATATCATGCTGATGTAAATCTGTTTTCTTCATCTTGTTTTTTTATTAGGATAGGCTCTCATCAGATGGCAAGAGGACATTATTGGTGAATCTTGATTCCGATACGTTAAAACCAGAAGGATGGGATAAACTAGCCAATGAAAAACCCGCTTTACTTTCCTTCTCTGATATTAGCATTTATGAGTTGCATGTAAGGAATTTTAGGTAAATTATATTCTTTCCTTGTCTTACAACTCTCTTTCTTTGTTTATCTCCGATAAAGGGTACTACTTTAACGTTTATTTGATAAACACAGGTTATTTGAATACTTCTATTGTGTTTTCTATGTGCCTTCTAGTTTTTTGATTGGTATCCTTTTTGCCATTGCAGTGCCAATGATCAGACTGTGCATCCTGATTTTCGGGTCTGTTACCTGGCCTTTACTTTGGAGGTAATTTTGTTCTTCTAATATTTACTATTAGAAAATGTGACTTTTATAAGAGGACAAAGGCTTTCTAGTTATATCTCACTTTCAACAGATATTATGAGAAGCTGAGATCACCAAAATGCTTTTCTTTCCTTTATCTTGGTTTGCATTTCTGATTATACTGTGTGAAACACATTGTTTTATCACAATGCAATGTTGGAAAAACCATGGTGGGTGACATGGTTTAAAATAGTGGCTTTTAAATAATGTAGAAGCTATCATGTAACAGATATTCGCAGGTCCATTAACCCTTCTGGCTTCTATATACTATGCTAAAACTTTTTGCAGCCTACAACCGATATGAGAACCTATTACAGGTATACAAACTTTTCTTTTTCCTTTCTAAAGTCTTTTGGAAATTTCATTTCCCTACTCTTCTCCCATCAACCTCCCCTTTCTTTTGTTTTATGTCAGCTGATATCTCTCGAAACTTTTATTAGAATTGTACTCAATTTCACTTTGAAACAATAAACTCAAACTCAAATCCAGGAGTGGCAAGATTCTCCTAGACATTTTTTTGGTGGAGATAAGGTTAGGCCCATAGTTACGTAAAATGCGGTATGTCTCGGATCGTGGTATGGGGACAGGAACAGGGACAGGGTACACCACTTACCTTAAAATGAGGTATTTGTGGGGTAGGCTTAGTTGGTATGTCACTTTGGATCGAGGTATGTGAATTAGAAGTATCCGGATCACTAGCATTTTCATACGTAGATTTTTATGTATAAAAGAATTTTAGAGTATTTGCTATGTTAATTTTATTAGCAAGCAGATTTAAAAAAAAAAAAAAAAAGCCGCATATCCAACATATCCAATAGCAAATTAGAATTAGACTTCATATAATTTAAAAGGAAAACAACTGTTTTGTTAAAGATAAGAAAGGCCTACAATTTCAAATTCAAAATTAACTAATTGGATCATTGAATTACAAAGCCCATAAATAAAGGGCCTAAATTTTTGACCTAGCTCAATGGATTATTGATGCCCTAAATTATACTATAAATTAATATACTTATTATTTTCATATGTAGATAAAAGAATTTTAGAGTATTTGCTATGTTAATTTTATTAGCAAGCAGAACATATCCAATATATCTAATAGCAAATTAGAATAAGACTTCATAAAATTTAAAAGTAAAACAACTGTTTTGTTAAAGATAAGAAAGGCCTACATTTTCAAATTCAAAATTAACTAATTGGATCATTGAATTACCAGAGCCTATAAATAAAGACCTACATTTGACCTAGTTCAATGGATTATAGATGCCCTAAAATAAACTATAAATTAATATACCTAAACTATATTGCCTCTCTTTGTTTTATTTGCCTTTATCTTCATCCTCATCTTCATCTATTCTTTTCTCTTGTATAGTGTTTTTCTTCATCTTCTATTCTTTCTTTTTTTCTCGTACAGTGCTTTTCTGCTTCTTCTTTGCTTCTTTCTTTCCTTGTTATTATTTCACACATGCAAATTATGGATCTCCACTTTGGACATACTAGTACCTTACCATGACAATTTGGAACTCAGAAGTACCACAAATTGGGACACACACCCCACTTCGTGGTACTATGGAGGTTGGGCGAATTAGGTAACTATGGTTAGAGCTGCAGTCTTTTTTTTCCTCTCTCTCTCTCTCTCTCTATATATATATATATATATATATATATATAAGTTGATTGATAAGTAATGAGCAGCATCATTGCTTAAAATTTTGATGAATTTAATAATATATTAAATATAATATAATAATATGTTAATATAATATTTATTAATTTATTAATAAATGTCTATTTATTTAATACATTTTAGAGGTTCTAAAAAAGAATTTGTACCATGACCATTATGAACATTCGTGATAGGCCCGCATCTTCGATTTCAACTGCAATTTAAATCATGGCAGGTGGCTTGCAAATCAAGTAGCTCTTATTTTCTCTATGTCAGAATACTTATTGCTTTTATTTAACTTACCATTTCCTTATTTGACTTCTTCTGTTACATTAACTGGTGCCTAAGAGATCAAAACATGGTAGAAATAAGAGGAAATTAGTTCTTATTTTTCACACATTACTGTGTTTCATTTAACTCTAGCAAGAACATTCTTCTTGAAAGATTCAGTAGGTGTTCTACATCTGAAGAAATTATCTAATGCTGGCATTACTCATGTCCATCTGCTCCCAACCTTTCAATTTGCTGGTGTTGACAATGTCAAGGAGAACTGAAAGTATGCGGGTAAGCATATATCTTAGTTTCAAAATTTTTTGATTGTACTATGTGGCTCTGCTTTACTCCAAAATGGATTTTGTGATGCTTTTCTATGCTTTAACTTTTAACAGAGTTCACTGATGCTCACAATTTAGTTTTGCATAATGGTTTTTCTGTTGCAAATTCCATTGTTTGTTATGAAAATTTTTATGATGCTCATTGTTTTTCCAACAATGATTCATTACGCATATTAACTTAATTTTAGGCGAAGTAGCTTTTGCATGGGAAACACTATGTAGTATATTGATAAATGATGAATTCCATCTCCTGGAAAGAGAATCTGAGAACTTTTATTTTGCTTCTTGGAACAGAAATTAGGAAATTAAAAGAAAATTTTTTTGATACTGATTATTTTATGGTATAAAAGTTGATGATATAAATTAGATATTTTGCTTTTAACTTGTATCCACTTTAGAAATAGGATATGCTTGGATCAATTGTCTTGAGTGTCCTCTTGTTGTTGCATTATTCATATGTATGACATCGAGGATTTTGCAGATAATGAAATGCTAGAAAAATTACCTCCAGATTCAGTTGAGCAACAAGCTCAGATCATGGCAATCCAAAATGATGATGGGTATAATTGGGGTATGCTCCTAAATGCTGATTAGGACTAATGTTTCTAGATTTATTGAAATTAACATCAACACCATTTTAATGCTCTTTGTCTTTTGAATGTACAATCCTGTTCTTTGGGGGGGGTCCTTAAAGGAAGTTATGCAAGTAATCCGAATGGTCCTAGCCATACGATTGAGTTCAGAAGATGGTTCAGGTCTGAACAACTACTTTTGGATTAACTATACTCATAATGGGTAAACTTATTACTGAATTCAAGTGCGGTCACCAAATTTCAATTGGTATCATAAAAGCACCTCAACTCTGATTTTGTTTCAATAAAGTCGCTATTTTAAAGTTTTTGTAGACATTTAGCTAAATTTTTTATGTCATGAATAAGTGTGATGGCCATATTGCCTATATAAAACTATATTAAAAAAATTTTACTTAATTCAAATTGGATTTGAGTGATGATGCTGAGATTGATTGTACCATAGGAGACGATAACTCTCTGCATTTTGTTTTCCATTTTCTGGATAGGAATGGATTTTTGTTTCCATATGATTTTAGACAGAGAACATAGTTATGTTGTTTATGGGTCTATAAGTAATAAACTCAGTTAATATTGAGATTTTCTCAGAATTTATTCTTATTGATTGTAGGGACTTAACTGTATTGGTCTTCAGGTTGTGTTAGATATTGTCTACAATCATTTACATACAAATGGGCCTTTTGATGAGAATTCTGTTCTTGATAAGGTTATACTTAGGGTTGATGTCCTTTGTCCAATCATGATTCTCTAATAGCACATTAGTTTGTGGCTTGGGATTACAAACAACTTTTTTTCTGTTTTATATATTTATTTACACTAGAAGGTTAGCCCCCACTTCTATTGTGACATTAAGTTTTCTTTAGATTGTTCCAGGTTATTATCTGAGAAGGAACAGTGATCGCTTTATTGAAAATAGCACATGTGCGAATAACACTGCTAGTGAGCATTATATGGTTGAGCGTTTGATCATTGATGATCTTTTAAGCTGGGCAGCTAACTACAAGGTACTTATTTGCAGTGCAGTATTGTTTATGTAAAATCTACCTTGATGCAGCAGCTTGTACTCCTTTATTTTTAAGGCTACTATGCTTCTCTTCTTATGGCTTGTAATTTTTGTTGTTAATCTATTGATTATGATTGGCTTGAGGCAGAACTTTCAGAATTGCATTTTTTGGGACTATTTTCAATGAAATTTTAGCAAATGCTTTTAAATTTTTTGTAGTCAATGATATATGTTTTTCTTTTCCAACATTTTCAAGTTGATGGATATCGCTGTGACCTCATGGGTCATATCATGAAAAGTACAACGGTAGAGGGCTTTTATTTACGCCTTTTTTTTTCTTTTGGGATTTCTTTTATAGTTTGTATCATTGATGATAAATCATTTGGTAAATTGAAATATGTATTTACCTCTGTCATGTTTAGAAGGCATAAATTTGCTAGGTAAGATGCTTTCAGCTAGTGCATCTTTTATGTCCTAGTGTGTCTTATATGTTCATAGAAAATGAGTTGGTCATGTGGTTCCATATATATATATATATATTTATTTATTTATTTATTAACATGCCAAATTCTCCATAATGGAACTTAATCAATTGCACTTAATGGTTTCAAGCATTTAGTTATGGTGTTGTCATAACAAATGCTCAAGAGCAATGCAACCCAAGATTTGTTATTTGAAGTTCAAGATTTTACTTTGGTGTCTAGGTAAAAGCAAAAGATGCACTCCACAGCCTAACAAAGGAAAGGAATGGACTTGATGGTTCAAGTGTCTACATGTAAGTTTGCAGTTCTATTCATTCTGGGTTTATTTCTTCTGAGTCATATGTCCACGACATGATTTGGCTCCATCAACTTTATTCTCTATAGATATGGTGAAGGTTGGGACTTTGGTGAAGTTACTAAGAATAGTCGGGGAATAAATGCTTCACAGTTCAATCTTTCTGGGACTTGAATTGGGAGGTACGTTTTGTTATTGTACTTCTTGTTATTTCTAATGTACTTAAGCTTCTTGTGTCATAAAAGTCATCTTTCCCAAGTATTTAACCACACTATACTTTTATTCCATTCATTGATGTTGCATGATTGATATTTTGAGAATTGAAGGGATTTTATTGTTATCTTCTGCCTCTTGGATTTGCTTCTCTGCTTGTTTGGAGAAAGTTAGTGATTATATTGTTCTAAGATTTCAGGCTTTTCTGTTTGAAAAGCTTGTCTTGGTCATATATACCCATATTTATTGCATGCTTTTGTATAAACAAATTATCATCTTGTCACTTCCAGCATCCATTGATTGACTAATTTTTTTTGAAGCACCTTGGTTTCATGAAGTATTTGGGCATCTAATTTCTGTTTTAATGACCGAATACGGGATGCAATGCTTGGTGGATCTCCATTTGGCCATCCTCTTCAACAAGGATGTGTGACTGGTCTAATGTTGGAGGTAATAAATATATTTTGGCCTAATCACCTAAAAAACCCAAACCTCATGAAATTTCAATTGTACCCAAAGGTTCTAACTGTATGAAGCACATCCGAAACAGGTTCTTGCAAGGGAAAATTTGCATCTGTAATATTTTATTGTATACAAATTGTCTGAGAATAGAAAAAAAAAGTCTTTTAGTTTTTCTTTCATTGGCTTAATTTTCAAATGTTTAGAAATATAATATAAATTGTTATCATTTAAATATATTATTTTCTTTTTAATACAAAATTATTTTCTTATCATATGGAAATACAAACAAATTTTTAGTATTTTTAATGAAAATTGGCTTAAATTGAATCAAAAAGTAAAAGTATTATCTTAATTAAGATCTAAATTTAATTATGGGTTTAATTCAACTAATTAAAAAGTGTAAGGGCTAACTTAATGTAAATATGCACTTTATTCTTATTTTCATTTTGGGTGTAATTAATAATTTTGGTGCAATTGACTGAGTTAGAAATTTTGGGCGTAATTGAAATTTCACTGATTTTTTTTAGGTCATTAGGCCATATATTTTTGCAAAGCAACAAACATTATAATGATTATGTCTCTTTATGCATTGGTTGTAACTGATTTATATTTTTTGTACTTGCATGTCTCTTAATGTTTTTCTGTCTTTGGAAGATTTGGTAGGACATCTTATAATCATATAATTGTTAGCATTTTGACCTTTTTTCTGGTTATAATTTGTTTGTCAAATTCTAGAAATGTCTGATATTTAATTTAGGTTGTCTACGACAATCAATTTCTTTTCCTGTAAATATGTATATTTAGTTTGGTGGACAATATCTTTATTCTTTCTTGATCTGTCATCATTGGGCAGTTTCAATAGATAAGTATTGTTATGGAACTAGAAACTTTGATGGGTTGAGGCAAGTTAAGGGGGAATAGGGGTCGGGGGGCAAAGAAAATTTCCATTTTGCTTAGAAATGGAAGTAGAAATATGCAATTATGAGCTGCAATCAATTGTTTGTTTCTATTTCTGGTAACTGATGAATTTAGCGATAATAATTTTGGCAATTGCCCCCATTCAATTGGCTGAAGATTCTCCACTGGTTATTTGTTATATTTTGGTTGAACTATTTACAATGGATCATGTCTCATCTATTATCATTGACATGACTTAAACCATGCCATTGAACATGTCAGTGCCAACTCATCAGAATGTTCCAAGAAATGCATTTTTTTGTGAAGTTGTAATAATATCTAGAAGTGTGACTGAAGTTTAAGAAATAGATAGCTCTATGATGTAAATTCCTGCATATTTACTGCTGCAGAAGCACTTGTAATGTTTATTGATTTTTCTTCTGTAGCCTAATGGCCATGACCATGGTGGAAAAGCTGTTGAAGAACTCATGCTCAGTACAACAAAGGATCACATCCAGGTTAATCATCTTAATTTGATGTCATATTTGATTACGTTGAATATGCTTGAATAAATGGATGGCTATTGAATTCTGATGTTGCCTAGAATGTGGATTGGTGACTACATGCCTTGGTTGGTCAATATGCTTAGTAGCATTAAACAATATTATGAAAGGATT